>UELU01141575.1:50302-65444 GCA_900490025.1 Megastigmus dorsalis
TCTCTCTCTCTCTCTCTCTCTCTCATGGAATACATTTAATATTTCATTTAATTTTGAATTTTAGAAATATATTTAATACATATTCATTAACTATTAAGTATTCTTATCACTTATAAGAACAGCACGAATGATTTATATTAAATGCAAACGTACGTTAATAGTTAAGAACTAGAGCTTCATAAAAAACGTATACGTATTTAATATAAGTGATATTTGTCTACACGCCCACAATGCTTGCGTATGAACTAACATGTGTTTTGGTGTGTATATAACGAATCTTTTGGTTACTTTTCATGGACGTGTGCAATGCATTTTTTATTAATAAATTAATTGTTTCAATGGCCATATCTCCTAAACAATTAGAGATAGAGATCTAAAACAAACGCCAAATTTTTTATTTTTTAATTACAAAACTTTTATACCTGACATGTTTTAAGCTATCTCTCATAGTTATTGAGATATTGGCGATTTTTTTGTTAAAAACCACGATAACTCGATTCGCGCGTGCAGAAACTTGATAATTTCTTTAATATCTTTGGATGCACTCAATGTAATTAGGCGTATAAGTATTCATTTTAAAGAATAGATATGCCTCTATACGTTTTCAAAGAAAAATATGACTTTTGTGTTTTTATTTATTATTTATACACAGTTTTCAATAAACAAAATACTTGAAAAAGTATCATTCGCATATATAATAAGCATTTAACGGTATATATTATGAATAAATCAACTCTAAATTTACTTGTATATGTTCCTTATTTCAAGAGAAAACAGCAGCTTTTTAAATTTTGAGATTAACTTTAGTAGAACTGAAGTTATTAATGAAAGTGTATAAGAAAGCGTGCAAGCGTCGTAGCAGTACGCGCCCGGGCGTCGAGCCGCGCCATCTGTTGTGTTTAGCTTAAGGTACGCATATGTCTAGAAAGTAAGGATTTTAGAGTTTCGGATGGAGACAGTTTCTCGCTCGTAAAGCAATAAAATGTGTACGTGCCCTTTTGCAGCGCGCAAGGGTTTGCTAGAAAAATGGGCCTGCGAGCCGAGCGAGGGTATGTCCGGCAGTGTTAACGAGTAAGACTGTAGCATTAAGATGAGTTAGTTGTCTAGAGGAGCTCACTAAGTACAGTTCGCTGTTCCCTCTTTGAGACTTTTTGAATAAAGTTAAGTTTGTTTTATTCCAAGAAAAGTCTCCTTTCCTCATTTTCTTCAAGCATCTCCTAACCCAATCAGTATTTTTGCGACTAACATTTTATCTGGCGACCGTGACAGGACTAAGTTTATTTTGTGTGTGTTAATCGCGGGTTAATCAGTCACAATGGATTTGCTGAAGAAAAAGAAGTCAGCTCACCGCGGTGCGTTTATAAAAGCTTGGAGCGCAGTGGATAATCTGCTCAGTGCTGAAGAGTCAGATATGAGCGAGATCCAGAGTGAGTATCAGATTTTAGAAGAGAAGATGGATATTCTGAACCGTACTATGGACCAAGTTTATGACGCAATGTTCGAAAACGATATGATTACGGGTTTCGAGATTGAAAAGGAGACTGATGAAGGGGATGCCTACAAGCGCCAGTTTTTTCAGATCAGACATAAAATAGAAGGCTTGAAGGCTGCTTCCAATAGGCACGCTCCTACAGTAGCAAGCGTTAATCCCCACAGATCCAGTGAGACTCCCAATAGTTTCAAGTTGCCAAAAATTGAATTAGGAAAGTTCAGTGGCGAGCCCAAAGAATGGCTTGCATTTTGGAGTCTGTTTAAAAAGACACACGAAAAGCAGACTATTGGGAAAGAAGATAAGTTTCGTTATCTGATTCAAGCAATGGTGCCTGACTCTCGAGCCGATAAGTTAGTGAAAAGTTTCCCGCCGACGAGTGAAAATTATGATAAAGTGATCGCAAGTTTGAAGGGACGTTTTGGTCGCGATGATCTACAAATAGAAGTGTACGTCCGAGAATTATTGCAGTTAGTTTTACAGAAAAGTCAAAGAAAGGAGTCGGACTACCAAGTTGAGCATTTATCGACGCTGTACAATAAGCTCGAGTCGCATTTGCGAGCACTCGAATCATTAGGCGTGACTACGGACAAGTGCGCGGCAATGTTGTTGCCGCTGGTAGAGTCGTCCTTACCCGAGGACCTTTTGCGCATTTGGCAGCGTAGCAGGGTTGGCGTAACGACAAATGACGCCGAAGCAGCTGATTCGACGTTGCAGTCCAAGGACCGATTGACGCGGCTCATCAAGTTTATTGAAAGCGAAGTACGAAACGAGTTGCCAATTTCGATGGCAGTGAAAGGCTTGGATTTAGGAATCAGTGAAAAGGCGAGCCCGGATTACAAAAGAAATCGGAAGAATTCTAGCAGCGATAACGTGCCTAGTGCCATGGGCCTGCTCGCAGCAGATAGTAAGGCGTATTTATGCGTGATTTGCGAGTCGAAGGACCATGAAAGTCTCAACTGTCCGAGAATCAAGAAGATGAGCCTTGAAGAAAGACAAGTGTGTGTGAAGCGCAAAATTTGTTCTCAAATACTTGCAAACTGGAGGCGGGAGCAGCAACTGCGGCGTCAACATTAAGTGTGATCAGTGTTCGCACAAACATGTGACCTTGATGTGCCGGAATGAACAAGGTGGGAGCAAGAGCTCTGAAACAAGGAACAGTGACGCCGCTTCACCTGTGAATAAAGAGTGCAGTTTAGCTAGTTTGTCCGGGCGTACATCTGTTTTTATGCAAGTCTTGGTAGTGCGATTACGCGGACAAAACGGAGAAAGACTTGTACGCGCGCTCATTGACTCGGGTTCACAGCGATCCTACATCACCAAGGCGGCTGTCGCCGAGATGGGGTACGAACCGACGGGCGAGCAAAAAATGCATCACTTGGTGTTCGGTGGAGATAGTACTGGCATTGTGCTGCATAAGAAATATTGAATTCGCTTAGGTAGTCTTGATGAGAAATATTCGTGTAACTTTGAAGTATTCGATCAAGAGAAAATTTGTGGACAACTGCCTACGGTGCAAAAAGGCGAGTGGTGCAGTGAATTAAAAGATTTAAAAATCGAACTTACTGACTATTGTGAAGGTGATGAACCGATTTCGGTGTTGATCGGCGCGGACATTGCCGGAAAATTATTTACAGGACGTCGCGTACAGTTAAAGTGCGGGCTTACCGCGATAGAAACTTTAATAGGCTGGACAGTTATGGGCACCGTGCCAGGTAGGAAAAAAGAAGACGCCGTCATTTCGGTAGTTGCTATGCATGTGGCCAATTGTGATGTCGAGGATTTATGGTCGCTAGACACATTGGGCATTAAAGGCCCTTTCGCCCGTAAGTCTAAGAAAGAACAGCAACTATACATGTGTGCCGAGTTCCTAAATAATGTGAGAGTGAACAAGGAAGGCCGCTACGAAGTACGTTTACCGTGGTTGGAGGCACATCCTCCATTGGGCGATAATAAAACGATTTGTGAGCGTCGCCTTTCATCCCAAGTGAAAAAATTAAAAGCCGACGGTTTATACGAGGCATATGGTGCTGTTTTCGAGGAGTGGCGAGACGAGGGGATCATCGAGCACGTGACACACAATGTAGCAGAGACTGCTGGTCATTTTCTCCCTCACCGACACGTTGTCAAACAGCACTACAGCAATTAGGCCCGTCTTCGACGGATCAGCCACGGAGCCGCCGCACCCATCGCTCAACGAATGTCTAGAGAAAGGCCCAAACTTCATCGAGCTCATCACTGACGTTTTATTGCGGTTCGGAGAAGGTAGTATTGGCGCGATTGCGGATATTAAGAGAGCGTTTTTACAGATTAGTGTTGCTCCTGAAGATAGAGATTTTTTTAAATGTTAAATAACAAGAACACTATAGCAAGAGTACTATTTTGAGTGCAACCAAAGATATTAAAGAAATTATCAAGTTTCTGCACGCGCGAATCGAGTTATCGTGGTTTTTAACAAAAAAATCGTCAATATCTCAAAAACTATGAGAGATAGCTTAAAACATGTGAGGTATAAAAGTTTTGTAATTAAAAAATAAAAAATTTGGCGTTTGTTTTAGGTCTCTACCTCTAATTGTTTAGGAGATATCGCCATTTAAACAATTAATTTGTTAATAAAAAATGCATTGCACATATCCATAAAAGTAACCAAAAGATTCGTTATATACACACCAAAACCTATCATTTAAGACAAAGTTACCTCATGGACATGTTAGTTCACATACAAGCATTGTGGGCGTGTAGACTATATTCATTAATTGTACTGTAAATGAATCGTTCATTTAATGCAAGACATCTTTTTTCTTAGTGTATTATAATCAAACTTCAGTTAGGTAAGTTCGTTTAATTATTAAACTATTAAATTGAAATTATTCCTGTAAACGATCTTGGGTAGTAAATTGGAAATATGCAGATGTTTTAATTTAAAATTGTAATTATAATCAGCTATTAACACTGCTAATGTAAATAAGTCGTTCAGTTTACTTTTTAATTTAACTCGAAATGATGGGTCAGGAATATCTTATATAGTACCGCGCTATTATTACGTGATGCTAATTCGTGGAATTCTAATTCATGGAAAGCAATACTTACTGTATTGCACAACGCATATAAATATTTAGCGTTCGATTTTAAAAGTAATAGTGGGAGCATCGTTTACATCATAAATCTTTTATCATAATGTTGATGCTAAATAAAAATCTACTGTTAACATAGATAAGTAAATGTAAAAGTTCAGATTGATAATAAATCTTGTAAAATGAAAATTAAATAAAATCAAGTTTTAAAAAATATAGACAAGGTCGAGGTTTTTGTTATTACATTTGCATATATTCTTTGTTATTCTAATAGAATTTCATAAGAAAAATTTTCTATATTTTTCTCTGCTATTATGTTGTAAACTTACATAAACTAAGCTTGTAAAGTATCGACAAAAATTTATTTTTGTATACTCTCCTTTGCACGAAAACAAAATTCAGGACTTACTACATCTATAATTACAAGCGCGTCGACCATATACTTTTAAAATCCCTGTGAACCCTCACAAGTACGTGCTTTTTGGTATACCATTCCTGCCAGGTATAAACTTATATAAATCCTTATTGTATCGCAGCCACTCCTCCACAGAATTTTCCTATACCTACGCTTGATCCCCATTGCTACACAACGTTGTCAGATTTTCGGCACAATTTTTACCAAGAGGGGCTGAGGGACGCGGAAACCCGGAGTTGCATCCTTTAAATGCATCGGTCTACAAGGCATATAAAGCGGTGCTCGCCAGATGTTGGGGAGAGCATCGCCAGGATTTTGGGAAAGCGAATAGGTCCTATAAGTTACAAGTTCGAGAAACGGCGTCAGTTTGAAAATTGTTCTCCTACTCGAAGCTTCTCGACTGTTGTGCGTAAGATGTCTGGAAAAATGGCGTATTGTGTGCTATCGATGCTGGTTGTGATCACAGCGGTGCTCGGTAAGTCAAAAAGTTTATTAATAATTCTACTTGAACTTCTCGCACATGAAATAATAGTTATTAACAATAATAGATAGAATTGATACAAGATAAAGAACATTTGGTTGACTGACACAAATTCTGCTCCAACATCGGTACTTTTGGTTATATTATTAAAGTTTTTGAATTCATACCGTATTAAATTGATTAAATTTCTGAAACTGATTCTGTAAAACGTGACGCTGAACGCATACTTTTTGTCCATCTTTCTCGAAGAATGAATTCCTCAGTCGCAACACAATTTTCAGTTTTACTGTTGGTGAATTTGAGCATCACGTTATATTTTACAACGATCTCTTTTAAAAATAACTCAGAATTAAATTTGCCAAAAATAAATAAAGCACATGTAGCACAGCTGTCAATATCTTTACTAATAAAGCTTATAATTGCAGGTATAAGCGTATCGAAAAATACAAAAGACGAACAGTCTACTTATGTCCGATCTAAAAGAACCATATTCGGAGGATTCGACTGGTCAGCATTTCAACGGAGCTGGAAACTACCCAATTTCCCATCGCTCTCCACAAAAATGATCAAGCCTTTATTCGACGAAGACTTTGAAGACCATATCAACAGCAGAGTCATCGAGCTGGAGATGGGCCAAAGGGACATATTGAACGCCTTGTCAAAGCTGCAATGTAAGTTATTTGAATTAATCTGAAAAGAATCGGAAACTTCGAAATCCCGTAGAATCGCGTAATGACAGTTTTTGCATGTCAAGTTTTCAAATGAAATGTCTGCACAAAATAAATGATGTTTCCATTATTTTATATTTAAATTCCCAGTACTGCCGAGAAACTATCATGAACCGTTATCGTTCATTCGCAAGATCTATCGCGCAATGAGACAATTCCGTTGGTGTTACGGCGTAGATCGCGAGCCTAGACCAATTAGCTATGTATTAACAAAACATAAATTTATATAAAAATCCTCTGTTTCGTGACAGATGACATGCATAAGCGTTTGAGCGAGCTGAAAGGAGTACCCAATCAACGCAACACAGTGCCAGAGCCAACGTGCGTTCGACCAACGACAACGACTAGGAATCCGGGTCTGATAACCGAGTCGATCGTACAGGTGGAAGCCAGTGAAGAGCAAATGGCTACAACTGTACGAGAGGAGGAAAAAACTGTGGCGAGCACAGCCGAGGAGGAAAGTGGCAAGACGAACATACAAGGGTTCACTGTGGCGGGCATCGTGTCGACGCCGACTGAGTACTCCACTACTGAGTTTGACGACGAGGAGGCCAATAATGTCTGGGTCTAGACTGATTTTCACGAAACCCACTCATTAACTTTGCATTCTTAAAATGACTGATTCGAGTCGATAGCGATTTACATTGTAACCTCATAATGCTCTTCATACCTCGTTTATTCATTATATCATAATTCAAATGTTCATATATTTCATTTGTTCACAATTGTCATTTCGAGAACGTTCTGGTATTTATATCAACAAGCTTTAGTGAGAACTACAATTTTTATATTGCGTGTAAAGACTGAGTATATATTAGTTAACAATATCAATAAATATTTTATAAAACGTATTTAATAATTGACTAATTCATTACCATTTCCTCTTACCTGTCCTATATATTCTTTCAAAAACTTAGCATGTAATAACACTAGTTTTAGAAGGTCCGGTAATCGTCTAACAGATAAGAAAACAATTTTCCACATTATGGAATGCAGAAACTAGATTTGACATCGTTATATTCTTCTTGGAAATTAAATAATCTTTTAACCTACTGAAGAGACAAAGAAACCATATTTTTTTTTCTGTTTTTATTAAATAACAATTTGCTTGTTTTTGCTTACTAATTACACACTATGTATATATATGCTTTTATGAATGTTATGATCAAACTATTTATTTATGTCGTCTAAATCATCGTTCGGAATGAAGTAATAATACTTTTCGATTTTTTGCTTTGAACAAAATGATCATTTCAAAAAATAACTTCTGACTTATTACTAAGCAATTTTGCTTTTATAAAAGATTTGATTCTGATTATTATAAAATCTATTGTTAAACAATAACTCCAATGTAAAATAATTGAAGGCTTTATCACAGCCAATAATTTTATTAACTATAAATATGTATTTTTAAAAAGGTCTTTTGATTAAAAGTGTTTTTATTGCTTCGCGAAGATCATTATCACTATTTGTATTAATTATATTTATTCTTTTGATTATATTTTTTATAACTAATTAATATTCATCTAATAAACTTATTATACTTGTTCATATTGGATATTGCAATATTACTAGTAATTCTCGCACAAAAATAAAGTGCAGGTTTACTGTGCCAGATACAGCCGTGCACTTATCTTTTAAAACTGCAGCCAAAGAAACAACGTTTCCAATCGCGCAAAAACTCGTGCAAAATCATTCTGCATTCGTTAATCCAAGGATGCTTTACAACATTTTCCCTTTCCAACCTGTTCCCCCCAAATATTCCACCGATAGTCCAATAACCCTCAAGACAACGACACTGATCGTAGGCGCTAGCAAAATCCAAGAGAATAGTTCCGAATAATCGTTACTCAAGCAGCAGATAGCCTTAGCCCAGTCTCCGAGGTGCTTCGGGATTTCTCAAGGACTCGATCGTCACTGCTTGCCTCTTGGAATATAATGCTCATGTTCTCTCTCTCTCTCTCTCTCTCTCGCTCTCAGCCATACGTTCCAGCGATACGTACTACACGCAGACTTCAATTACCGTGGCAAACGCATATGTGCACCTCGGTGGTTTTCCCGCCAATCGATGCAACAACCGCACTTCTTACATACACGCAAGTGGCCAACGAACAATGCCAATCCTACGCGTCTCGGAGGCAAGAGAGAAAAAAAGGTTACGACTGCAAGCGTATATAAACGCATGTTCCATCCACGTATGGTTATGACGAAAACGAAAGGAGAGTGATAGTAAGGAGGGCAGGAGCTATATATACGCGAAAGAGAGGAGAAAACAAAAGCACAATATATATCGCCCGGGGCGTCGATTCTCGTTAAAAGCGCGGTCGAACGACGACGCGCGTTTCGAGCACGGCTTCGTATAGGCGACACAACCACGAAGTAGGACGTCGAGCGCATGATAATTAAGCGTTCTAAGGTCAATCGTACTCTTTAAAAAAGGGACGCGCTTCGCTCGACTAGAGTCAGAGAGCATTCAGTCATGGTGCGCTTCGAGTGGTGCTTATTACACGTGCTCGCTATCTGCTGCCTCGTGCTGCAGTTGGCGAGATGCGGTGAGTGTCGATTGTACAATGATCTTATGAATGGATCAAGCGATAATTGTTGCGATGTGGGGTTGTGTGCGATGAGTGGAGTAGTGCCGGATGTATCGGTGGTGGGGGCGTGTAGCTGATCTAGAGAAGTGGAGTTGTCTCGGTTCTTGAGTACAAATAACACTTATTTCAAAGTGTAATGATAACTTTGATAGAGGTGCGTGTCATTCAAGAACGAGACAATGCCACTTCAACTGATTTAGCGTTTGGGAGATGAGAAGTAAGATGGTCTTGAAATTTGCGAGTGGTGATTTTGAAAAAGGATTTTGAATAGCTAACTTGTATTATAATTGGCTCGGTTCTGCTCTTACATAGTTTACACTTAATAATTAAAAATACTTACTAATTAAGTTACTCTTTTTAATTTTATTTTATATTGTAAATTTTGCATGTATATTTCTGAGATAGCAAAACATTAAATTTTAATTAATACGTAAGTAAGATATATTATAAATATAGACATTTATTATACCACTAACGCTCTAATTTCATTTATTAATTATATAACTTCTTATCGATAGAGAGAATTCCCATCTATTTAATGTTAGCCCTTTCGAACCTGAATTTTTTCCAAAATGGAAACTATATCAAAATATAGTTCTAGGATGATTTATACACATTTGTAAGTCGTTATTTGTAATAGAATGGTTTTAATTTTTTTGAGCTTTCCATTATTATAAGGGATGTGTTCCAGTTTGGTCTAAACCATATGTGCATATTATTAAAACTTATATTATTATATATTATTATAACAAATACCAAATTTATATTTTTCCATTCTAATGGATGCCGAGTTTGAAAGGGTTAATAAATGCTTAAAACCTCAAATGAAATTCAACATGTTGTTCGAAAAACACTTAAAAATTAAAATAAGAACCTGGCATTATCTCATAGAAGAAAGTTATTAATTGAAATAAATTTTGAGCTTTATTATATCTCTGCTATATTCTAAAGAAACACTGGATATAAAATATCCAATAGTCCAACATTCTTTTTTTAGATGAGAAAAACCGGTACCGATAACTTGGGCATGTATAATATACCGAGACATTGAATTTATGCTGATTGCCGATATTTTATATTATTTAATTATGCAAATATGATCGTAGCAGGTAAAGCTAGAATAAAAATAATCACGAGAAATATTATTATTCAAAAGAAGTTGCACACCTGTAAAATAATATGCACTTTGAGTGCAGTAGAAATGTGAGATAGTTTTCATTGTTATTAGCCTGGTTATTTTGTTCCCAAATAAATTAAAAGCTAACCAACAAGTAACCAAGTTCCAGAAAGACAATGTGCAATAAATAATTTAACACGCAAATCTAACAATAAAACACTCAACGTGGGTTATCTCAATTCAAGCTCATAATTCATCCACCTTGTTAACCAAAAAAACTAATTATTGACGTACATTTTTTTTTCATCGCACCACATTCTCTCACGAGCTAAAGAAGTATACGTAGAAGTAAAATTCTTTAGGCTGCGGAACAACCGCAGAGCGATTTACAAGCGCGCAAACAAGAGCGCACGGAAGGTATATAACGCGCGCGCTAGCGAGAAACGAGGTGTCATGAATCGCACCGAAAAATCTTCAGGACTAAAGAAACCGGTTCCTTCTCTTCTCTCTGCGAATATGCATGTGTGTGTGTGTGTGTGTGTGTGTGTCTGTGTGTGCGGCTCTTAGTTGAATTCATATACCAGTCTCGAGACGCAACCGATGACGTCAGCTTTTAGGATATGTGTGTACGCGTTTGTACTTATATTATACACGCACGTGTGTGGTGAAACGCGAGTGGAATACCCTCACTCGTTACATTGCGTTGCTCGAAGACCCGATTCAAAATTCGATGCCCTTGTTCTTTTAAAACATACGAGGTAGGAGGAATGAAAGAGGGAGAGAGAGAGAGAAGGACTGGATCACGTATAAATCATTATGTAGAGGCGGGGTGCGCGCGGCCTTGTTACTTAATATTTCTGAGTGATGAAGTTTCATCCGCAGTTTTTGTTTTTCTTTTTCTTTTGTTGAATTTTTATTTTTGATATATTTTTCACGAAGTACCAAATGTTTACTAACATGTATGATATATCTTTATGTAATTATATGATTGAGAAAAAAATGTGATTTAATGGGTAAAATTTTGTCCTTTATGCTTATAACAGACCTTCATACATCTACAATTTTCTATAATTTTTCATTATGCTAAACTACATCTCAATGGATGATTTCATTGAAACGCTGACTTTGCACTAAAGAATAGTATTTTAACAATAGAAAAAGAAAGGTTTTTTGTTAAAGTGATTGTCATTACCTATAATCATTTAAAGTAAGAGCTAAAAATAGAAAAATCAATCAAAGTGAATATTCGTTCGTTCATGGCTGGATTTCTCTTTCATTATTTGATTTTTTTTAAAGTTAAAAAATACAGTTCCATGAAAGAGTTTATATCAGAGAACTGCATTGTAAATGGTAATCCATTGTACGCAAATGTCTTTTTAATACCTTACACAAAAACAGAATGAGTCACAATGTATTTAAATAAATTATACATTTCCACTTTGATAAAATCTCAGCTCACATCGCAATACGTTAGAACCACACCTGTCCGAAATTAAAACCATCCAATCTTGATGAAATCACACTATAAATTCTGCCTATTTCCGAGATCTTACTGTTCCGAACATTTGCAGAGGACCGTCTAGCAGACGAGACCGAGCGTCTACGCAACACCCCACCAGAATTGAGTTCCGTGGGGACGGCATCTTCATCGGCGAGCGAAAGCCAGGCCCAGGCACGTTTCTTACCCTTCTCGGCGAGCTTCTCCCTGAGCGCGGGAGGCAACAACGCACAGACGTTTAGCATCGCTGGTACGCCGGACGGCATCGGTCTGTCTCAAAGTGCCAGTCATTCTGGTGGATTGGCAGCCAACGGGAATCCCGGGTAAGCTCGTCATTCCAAATGTTGTTTTCTTGCGTGCCTGCGTATATATCTACGACGCACTATTTTTTTTTACCCCTCTACGTATAACTATTGTCTTGAGAGATTCGGGACTGATATTCAACGTGTGTTATTTTTTTGAGGTTCGCGTTCGTGGATGATGCGAGCGACGGACTTTTGAGTGATTAGGGTTTTGAGTAGAGGTAGTATGACGTTGAATGAGTGTGTTAATATTTTTTTGGAAGGGTTTTTTTATGGATCAGTTTGGAAGACGTTGCGATTGGATGTGGTGAGATGAACAATTGGAATTTTATGATGAGATAGAATGTTTTTTATTATTGTGTTATCGTATGAATAATTTTGAGTAAGCTCAATATAAAGTAAATAAGAAAATAGTAAATAAGTAAATAAGAAAAAGCAAAAATAAAGGTTATTTCGATCTTCAATCAGTATTTCAAAAGTATAAATAGTACTTTCTAGTTCGGCTTCGAGTAAATAATATTCGCTTTTACTTGTTTCGAATGAAAAATGTCTCTATACCTGGTAAAAAGTCATTTCTTTATCGATAAATGCGAAAAGCCATAACCGTTACCTGAAATCAAATTAGAGTCACAAATATTAAACTATCACTCGTGAATGTATAACTCGTAAAAAATCAGCTGCTCTATAACTAAATGTTATAACCAGCTCTTTCTCGGCGAGCCAATCGTCGTCCATAGCAGCCGGACTGAATGGCATCTCTGCATCGGACTCCAGTTCTTTAGCATCGAACCATCCACTCTATGGTCCTACCTCTCAGGCGAGTGGTAACTCGTTTGCCCTGGGCCAAGCATCGGCTTCAGGACACGGCGACGTCGTCAACGGCCAGGCTGTGTCTGGTGCCCAATCCTCCGTTGGCTCGACTCACACTCACGCATCATCTGGTGCACAGGCAGCATCTGGTTCGCAGAATTACATTCAGTTGAGACCAGAGAGACCGGGATGGAGCAACATGCAACCTGGCTACGGGAACGGAAATAATGGTGAGATCATACCGATCACAGTAGCAAAGTCTTATTCAGAAAAATCTGAGGAGTATTTCATTCTTTCGGATCTAATCTTCAATGAAATGATTAATCTATATTAACAATTTTTTATTCGGTGATGTGCAATAGGTAACTACTACTACAACTCACAGCGTCAGCCAACGCTAACGATTAGCGTGAGCGACGATCGTTCCAAGTTCGGCGTAAGACCTTCCAATGGCTGGTACCACGTGCCAGACACTCCTACACGCGATACCTGGAGGCAACCGGACTACTGCAACCACTATAACGGATGGTACAGGGATCCTCGTTGTCGTGGTCCTCGAGTCACGATCACTAAGCCTGGATATAGACCCGGAAATCAGAGACCGTACTACGAGAATCTCAGGGATCCGCGTGAAGATTCTGGTAACATTCACATTGCGCCAGTGTCTGCCAGCTCATCAGCACAGTCTGGTGTCGGTGGACTTGCTATCGGACAGTCCTCAGCCCAATCGAACCTTGGGTAAATTTTTTTTTTTTATTTATTTTTGGGTGGTCAGTGTATAACTATTAAGCAAAAGCACCAAGTATAATTGGCGTGTTCAATTTATAACGTGTTAAATCTCTTTGTCACTCTGCATTTCTGCTATCGCTGTCTGAAATCAACAGTAGTCAACAGCCATCTTCCCTGACGATCAATCAAGTGCCGACATCAGGCAACGCACACGCTCACGCTCAAGGTGCAGCAGGCTCGGTGCATCACCATCACAACCGACCTGGTAATCTGCAGGCGGGTCTCAGTTCAGGCTCCATCTCAGCGAGTTCTCAACCTGGTGGTTCGAGCCAGGGAATCAGCCTCAGTATGTCATCGGGTGGCAGCTCAACGAGTCAAGTTACAGGCTCTAGCGCAGGAGGTGGAACGGTGCATGGAAGTGCAACCGCAGGCTCGATCGTTAGCTTCCCTGGTCCCAGTTCTCTGTCGCAGATCATCCCGCCAGAGTTCATTAGGAGCTCTAAGAGGGCGAAGGACGACGATCCTATCGATGAACTGATTACCGATTTCACTGATACGGTGTATGATATTTTGGACTACTGATCAGTGTTATATCTACAATTTACGTGATGAGGACGTGAAAATGAGATTAAAGTTGAATTGGGGTGATAAGTAATGCTGTGAGAGATTTAGGAACTTTTTTGGCTCACGATAATAAGCTTATTATTATTAAAACAACGAGAGATCTTACTGTTAGGAAGACTTTTATACAGTATTCATAGTAAATAGAAATGTCTATATTACCAATTTATTTCTAGACAAATAGAGCAAACTTCAGCTGTTAATTTACTCTAATTTGACTAGTTACATCTTTTTAAGAATTTATACTCAAGTAGTTAAACTAAGATGTACTACATCTATACGACTGAACTTTTTTATTCATACATGCTATACTTATTATACTGTGTCAGAATTTGATTATAAAAAAATGATATTTGTAAATCGTATAAATTATAATTCAGTCAATTGTGCTGATGTTACACATTCGTTTTCAACGATATTTAGTGATTATTTATGTATAATTTAATGTATGGCTGAATGCGTGTGTATGTACATAATCTGTGGGTAAGTGCCTTTATCATAAGTGATAGTATAATTTGTCCTTGTAAACATAATATGCAAATAGAACAACAAAACAATGAAAATTGTCGTTGAGTAAATTTAAAATACTTTGCCATACATGCACGATAAAAGAATAATGTAAGACATTGAATGATAAAAGTACAACAAGTACTATGTTAATAAGTTTTTTCTTGAGAACAGCAACTATAAAAATCTGGATAACAATATGAAAGAGGAAGAACGGAGGAAAAAAAACTCTTTCGTTGCGAACAAGGTAAAAGCGCCAGCGAGAATCTTACACGCTGCCTGTCGGACTTGCGATGGCAATCGCTTCATGACGTAATTTAATTTTTAATTACACGCGGAAGATACTGTTCCGTCCGACAACAAGCTCTCGCATACACATTCTCAGAAATTGACCGAGTCTGCTTATACTTGGACTCTGTATGCACTAATTGTTCGTCTATATCGTATATTTTCATTGTCAGATTAATGAAAGCTCGCGCTGAAAAATCAATCATTTTTATGCCATCAGATTTAGAGATAGAGAATTTTCAATTTAGTAAATACTTTTTTGAAGCGCTTTATGATTAAATTTTTTTAAATAAATTTGTATTTAACAATACTATCAAGCAAAATATAACAGATCGCATATGAGATAATAATGTTTTTGTACAGTACACCTTTATTTTGGGTATTATAATAATTAAGTCTTCAAAAAGTATTTATTAATATATCATTTCTGTCTTATTTTACTTTGAAAATATGATTCACCCTGGCCAATTTTGTAATTTATTACTTGTA
>UELU01141575.1:65464-101284 GCA_900490025.1 Megastigmus dorsalis
TGTATTTAACAATACTATCAAGCAAAATATCAAGCAAACAGATCACATATGAGATAATAATGTTTTTGTACAGTACACCTTTATTTTGGGTATTATAATAATTAAGTCTTCAAAAAGTATTTATTAATATATCATTTCTGTCTTATTTTACTTTGAAAATATGATTCACCCTGGCCAATTTTGTAATTTATTACTTGTAAGTTAAAACCAACGAGAATTAAGCTAGTTGTACTTTTCAATTTAATCTTTTCAATTTAAATTAATTTTTTGTCCATTACTAATTTTCAATTTAAAACTATTGTATTATTTAATCAGTAAGATCTAAATACATAAAAATCATTATCAAACTAAACATTGAACACCCAATGGCTTTTAAAAATTATCAAGATTAATATTTTTCCTCCTATATATACGCGACTTCCCTCGTTGAAAGTCTTAAATATTAATAACTACATCTTTCCGCCGCGTAAAAGATCTTAACTTCAAAGTCAGACATATTAACAAAAACAACGCCTGTTCATTCACTTCAACAAGTTTAAATAAATTGCAATTCAGATTCCTTAAGACAAACCAGAAGCATTTATAAACTTATTTCTTATATATAGGTAGAAGCGCAGGGTGAAGCAAAGTTTAAAGCCGGTGAACTGACCTCGACCTTTCGTTTTTTTTTCTTTTTGCTTTATTGGCCTTTGTGATCTAAGCTCATTAGGCCATGATACAGTTACTTTGACCAATGGAACTTTCTTTCCATACTTTTTGTGTGTAGTAGAACTTTTTCTGTTCAATTTTGCCCAGTGGGATTTTTTTCTTTCAATCGTATTTGCTTAGTGGGACTTTAATTTCCATGGAGAAAATTTTGGTTCTACACAGGAATCGAACCCACAACCACTCGAGTCGCCTTGTATTGGCAGGCAAGTGCCTATACCCACGAAGCCAAGGACGGCTCAAACCTCGACCTTGATGATCAGACCTCGAAGCGACATCTCTCGATACTTCGATCAAGGCAGCTGAGACCAGTAGCAACTCGCATAGTAACCTTACTTTACCAACTATTGGATACTCGTACCATTGGATACTCCTACCTACCGACGGTAATCTTCAGCAGCAGCGACATTTCCAAACGTCTTTATCGCAGCTTTACATTCGCACGCTCCGTTTTACATAAGTTTCCGTTTTCATTTCAAAGAAGCATAAACACGAAGTGGAAGAAAAACGAATATAGATTTGATCTGTTGTGGAAAGATGGTATCGCGAATAGGGAATTTATGATTTTTTTTTTATTTACGAACGAACCGATGAAAAAGTATCGTGGATGCGAAGGCTGCGAATGGAGGAGATGCTAAACGTTGCGTGAAGACACGCCGAGGATGAGACGATGTACATTCAAGGATTCTTTGTGCGGTTGAATCACGCACGTGTGTATTTATTCATTGGCGTGGATTAATTTTTTTTCTTCTCTCTTTATTTACTTCTATACAACTCAATGAACGTTTATTAATAGACATTCCTAGGCTTGTTGGAAAAAGTATAACGGAATTATGAACTTGAAGATTAGCGACTAGCTAATAAAAGTCTTTTAATTCAATTATTAATTTACTTTATTTTCTAGAGGTAATTTTATGAAAAGAATCTTCCGATGAATGTAGCTTTTTATAATTGATTTGGGAAAAATATGTTGAATTGATGTTTTTTTCCCAGAAGGATAAATTTTCCACGGACTAAGGCAAAGCAATGTCTAAAAACAATGAATATCATCAACAGCTAAGTGTAATTTATTATCCTGAAAAAATAGCTTCATCCTGTACTCACTTTACAAAATTTTTCTTCATCGATGCATAATACAACATTTTTTTACACGATCGATCAGGACAAGAGGATCGTGAAACCATCTCGTAAAAACTGATTAATTTAATAATCACGGATTTTCCATGATCCTTTTCCTCGTAAAAAAGACTCTCGAAATGCAGCTGTCGACGCGAAGATCAAAAGAAAAATATTCAGGTAAGCTGAGGCAGTGCAAGAAGCATTGAAATTGAAAATCTCGCTGGGGAATAAAGCATGTGTGCGTGTCTAGCGCGTAAAGAAATAAATATTTATCTCGCCGGCGGCCACGGGTAAGTTGTAACATCCAATGAAATGATTGATGCTTCACGGCGAGTGAGAAAAAAATATGACTCGAAACTATAAAAAGAAGCGCCGCGCGCTCTTCATTTCGCATCGGCGCAATACACTTATACATCCAAGTAATATGCGTACGCAAAGGTCAGAGTCGAATGAATATTTTATCGATGATTATCGTATATACAACATTATTTAACGCGCGCGAGAGGCGCTTAGTAGAGGCGAAGCGATTAGTTCGGGTTTACGGCTTCGGGAATCCCTGCGTCATGAGTTTATAAAAGCTAAACGCGCTGAGAATATAATAGAGAAAATTATATACATATAAATATAGATCTATTATGATTGGTGATGATGTATCGTAATTTTGTGTGCGTAGCACGTGTCTCTGCTGGGAATAAAATGTTCAGCTGAAATTGATTATTGAGCGTGAATCCGTGATGAGATTATTGTTTGGGATTGATGATTATTATTGGGCGTGGTTAATGGTATTTAGAACATCGGAATGATATTAGCTTGTAATTTCGTGTACCGTTATTACTTTAATAAGAGACAGTCTACTAAGCAAATTAAAATTCAAGTTAATTAATTGTTAAAATATTATATTATTGAGATAATTATTGTTCAATGATTTGAAATTTTTAAGTATGTGAAAAGGAAAGTGTATAAAAGAGTTTCAAGAAAAATCAATCGTTTTATGTGCGAACTCGACATCTTCGAAAGTACTGGCTTTAAAATAATATTCGCAGAAATTTGGTACTCTATTCAAACTACATAAAATTGTTCAAATAAAAAGCAATCATTGCCGGATTCACACTATCATAACGATCGTAGTATTTTATAACATCCTCATCAAAAATTTTATTGCTATCATTTCCTAACAAAGAAACAATTACGTAATGCCAAATATTACCTTTTAAATGTTCAGTACAAATTATTAAAATACCCGAATTTTTTCATTAATTTCATACTCCACTTCACTTCTCCACTTTTTCCTTTTCGATTCTCATTTCACAGTTTATGGGGTACTCGAAGCAATCGTATAACTTGTAGATAAAAATTTGAAGTTTTCATAAAAACCGGTATACAATAAATAATATACACGCGAGAGCTCTTAAACGGAATCAAACAAGTGATTCGTCAGAGAGAGGAAAAAAGTGACTCACAAGAAAAGCCAGGACTATAAAATTATTAGCCGTTTTAATGTGTGCGCTATAACTTTGCGATTCCCAATTACACAGTCGCCGAAGAAGATCAGCCTGGCCGAGCATTAAACGGCCAACAAAAATGGCTAGGTAATTGCCATAAAGTTTTCCTATCGGATGAAACCCCCCGACGGATCTCATCCTATTTTAAATTAGCAGTAAAGGAAATTTTTTCGCCGCCTTTTGTGCGGAACGAAGACGCGTCGCGAGAGCAGCGGATCTTCCGATCGGATCGAGCCAAGGCTACGCTGGATTAACATTCTTCGTACGTCAACAGGAAGACTATGCCTGCCGAAGGTGCAGAGAAAACGAGAGGAGAGACGAGTATAATGAGCAATGCTGTGTACGCGACGAGATGCGATTCTAACTTTAATTGTCTTCGGAACAATGATCTTTCAGTTCCGCGTATATTCCTCTTTTGCGGCAAGTTTTAAGTGCACGCATCCGAGGAGACAGTATTGATACGAGAGTTACCTATTTTTCCGTATCTATCCGTAATCGGTCGATACGAAGAAAAGATCGTTGGAAAAATTCTTTGTCCAAAATCATTCCATTTCTGATGCAGCATCACGATCGTCAAACTTTTTGTATTCCATTTTTTTTCCATGTTACAGTATTGCTCGGTTCAATAAAAATCTGCACGAACGTAAATGTTTTTATCGAACAGACGCTTACATTATATATATACGAAATAGGCCGTTATCTAATTTCTTGTTTACTTAAGCCATTATACTTACAAAACAAACTCCGCTACCAAGAATGTATTTAAGATAAAAGGGTGGAAAAGAGTATTTGCCTTCAGAACTGTAATAGACCAATTCGGAAAACATAGACTGTGCACAAAACAGCGTAGAGAAACACGCATCAGTCGAAAGAAAAGTAACCACACTGCATAAAGGTTTAAACGGAAACGCATACACAAAATCGTTACAAATGCACACCGCGCGTATATAAAACAAGCAATACACCCCAAAAAGTTAATTACCACAGTTTCATAACAATAAAATAATGTTTATTGTTAGGTATTACGAGGGGGCGCACGTAATGAAACTCGCATTGTTACAGCCCGCAATAACGATAAACTTGTGAACATACACACACACACACACGCGCGCACGCGCGCACACACACACAGACACACGCATATGGGGGCTAAGTAGAGAAACAACAATAAGCATTCATCCAATTACAAAAACTCCTTATATCCCTGTTCTGTATATGTATGTATACATGCGAACTTGCAGACCTGCACAAGCGCGCGCGCGCGCTTACGCTTGAGCCCGTTAAATTTTATTAGGCAGCTTTTTCATCCCGTGCCCCCATCATTATTATCTCTCCTCTCTCTGTATGTGCATTATAATAAAAGAGAGAGAGAGAGAGGTAGCAAGAGCAAAACAGAGAAGCTCGCCACGGTCATTACCATGATGAGAGCTGGATATATTATACGCGGTTTTGTAAGAGCTGCTGCTGGTGGCTTGGGCTGCTGCTGCAGGCGACTCTCTCTCTCTCTCTCTCTCTCTCTCTCTCTATACTCTGACTCTCGAGAGAGAATCCCTTTGACTGGACGAAATTGCCGACACCCATCAGACACGAGCGAATGCATTTTCGGCCTCCTCCCGCGCCACCACCACCGATGCTTTCACGCCAAGTGGAAAACTTACTTCTTTGGCTCTTTCTTCGGAGCTCGACATGATCCTGCAGCCAGTAAGGAATCTGCGCGACAAGTTCAAGAGGCAGGATCTTCGTATCTTTGTTCAGCTTTTTTATATTGGAGACCGTAAAATCTGTTTGAATTCATATTTGTTTCTTGTTCTCTAGAATCGATTGTCTTGCGTTATTCTTGGTATCGAACCTCGAAAATTCTGTAGGATTCCCCTGTTTTTAACAAGTGTAGTAATTGCGCTGAGAGATGATGAACAATTAAGTTACTCTAGAAAATCGTACCTTGTCATTTACAATAATACAGTAGAATCTTGAAATCGAGTCTTTTAACAATGATAAAGTATTAAAAACCATAAAATGCATGAGAATTTATGTAAGGCTAAAAATCTTTCGCAGTCCATAATCCTACAGGTGCTGAAAATGAATGATCTTTGTTTTCACATTATCCGATTCATTGCTTTTAAACGCATGCACTATAAAAATAATAGTGCTTAAATGTTGATTAAGTAAAATAAACATACTCCTCACTTTGTATAATTATACTTTGATACTTAACCGAGACTTTTATGATCAAATCTAAATTAAGAATTTAGCGAAAAATCTTCACCTGAATAGACAAAAATAAGTCTTAAATAGCGTATTTTTTTATTACAGCTTCAGGTATGATTGATATTTTTGGGAATCCCCAGGATAAAAGATAATTTTTTATTCATAAGTGACGCACAGACATCAATTGTTAATTTAATGTTCCCACAATAATACAGTCAATACGCTCGAGCGATTGCATTTTCATTTAATCCACAGCTGTTAAATTATTAATTTATCAATAACGATGTCAATGTCACAATCTATGGCGCAGCACAAATTTTCTAATGCAAGAAATTAGAACGCCAATCACACGAAGATTCTTATACATTTCAATATTTAACACCGTCTTTAAAGAATGACTTTACGTGCCCATCGACGTTGTAGAAACGTTTACTTGGAACTTTTTTCTACCGACACAACATATTCATCCAATAGCTCCTCTGCACAACAGCTGACAAAACCACAATAATCACAAAACTTTAATTTGATGAGATATCGATGCAAATAGTTAATAAGCTTGTTTAATTCTACAAAATCATTATTTACATCGTCATCAGCGATTAGAAATGAAAAACTATATTTTCCGGGTAATCTCCGTATCGGATATTCCCGTATGATATAATACACCCATGCATCAACCGCACACAAACAGACATATAATTTCCAAAGAAACGCTAATATACCTATACTTTTTGGTATGCGACTCGATGTGCACCTATCCGATCAGAGCAAAAAAAACCAATTACTCGTCAAAGTTGGGAAACCCCGAAAAACCACAGTTAACGCAGCTAGGATCTCTGACGAACAATGTGCAGCGTGTGCTGCATCTATTTACGCCGACACGTGTGTATATGGATATATACGAAGATCGCGAGAGTGTCCGAACGTATCGGATATACCCCGCGCAGGCGCCAATTGCTTAGATTACGCAATTGCAACCTATAGACGAAGACGATGGCTTGGGATCGAGGCGCTATAAAAGCGGTAACTTCAAACGTCCCAGTACGCAGTTTGTTTTTTATCGGATTACTGGATAGACACGGATTGAGTTGTTGTTTCTTTTTTGTTCGCTAAACAGTTATTGGAGAGTAAGGGTGACGATGTGGTCCTTACTAGCGACGATTGTTTTTGTCGTCGGTGTCACGTGCTCGCCGATCGATGTCCCTGCACCTGACACAGGTACGTGATTAACCGTGCTTTATTCATTCCGTTGTTGTTTCTCTTCACTGTGTGCGTGTTGCGTTCTTTTTTCTTTTAAGTTCAAGTGTTTGTTTTAAAGCTACTTATGGTGTATTCGTTCATTGTTGCAAATATTTTCTTTTTCAAGCGTCGCGGAAAATTTGTTACGTTTATTTCAGCTTGAAGACTTAGACGGTTGTATGATCTTGAACCACCATAAAATTGAAGATGCTTTTTCGTAGAAAAGCAAAATTTGAATGTGAAAATTCTATAAAAGTATAGTTATTTCATTGCTAATAAATACTCGACTTTTTTCCCGCGTTTTCCGATCTTTTCTGTATAAAATATTTTTAGTTACATTTACGACCGATAGCAAGAACATTTTATAGCAGCTAATTTAATGGTCGTCGTAACTTTAACGAATCGCGATCTTAGTTATACCTGGACTGATAATAATAACCCTCTTTATGGAGTTTGATATATTTTTAATTGATTAATAATTTGAGAACGAAAAAATTTTTAAACGCTTTCTCAAGAATCTTAAAGTTATGAAAAGAAAAGCCATAAAAGTAACGAAAAAATGTATCAGACTGAATTGTGCAATGTATTTTATTTGCTAAACTATTGTGGAAAATCGGGGATTTCTACATTGTATAAGTTTTAATTTCAACATTGGATAGAGTCTGAAAGTGTGAGAGAAAAAGGTATAGACTGAATTATTATTGAATATCAATAGCGTAAATCACTGTTGTTTAATTCTAACTAGTCAAGTACTTTTTTGTGAAATATTATCGAAGAATAACATTAAATACTTTGTAAATAACTATAAATTCACCCGCTAATCAACGGCCTGCAGTCCCAAAAATCAACATAACTCTCACTATATTCCTCAAATTACTGATACGATTGATTGACATTGACCGTTTACAGAGCTGCTACCGCCGGAGGTCAACAGCGGCCCTACGTTGGCAACTGAGCTGATGCCACCGCCGCTGCCGGAAGAATCGGAGGGCAAGAAGGTGCCGGTCACGTTATTTTTAATAAATGTTTACGCGCTGAAGAACCGAACGGCCGAAGAAACGAATGACGTGTTGCACGATGACGTTATCGAGGAAGTACCAGACGAGACCGCAGGTATTACTTTCAATTGCGCTGGAGAGTCCGTGTTTACTTCTACATCATTCGTGGAAGAATATCTTTTTCTTTTCTATATAGTTAAAATTATTGTAGAAAGGCTTTTTTCAATCTTAGACTGTTTCTGGAATCTGCCCAAGTAATTCTTTTAATTATGTAAAAAAATAAAAATTTCTTTAAAATATTATTTCTTATAATAACATAGAATTGCAATAGCAAGGTTGATGTGAAACATTCACTCCTGATTCTGGTGAACAGTTGAAATAAGTCGGCATCCCAAGCTACTCCGAACTATAATTTTAACGATTTTTCTTTCAAGAGCCCCTGGCAATGTTTCTGCTCGTGGTGGAGGACGACGACGAGGATCGCCCAGTGAATTTGGACGAGGTCGCCAAGGAGCTAGAAGAGGAGGGCTTCAACGTAGAGAAAGTCAGCAAAGACGGCGAAACTCGGGTCGTTAAAGTCGACCTTAACTCGGTCGAGAAGAGCGTAAAAATCGAGGATAATAACAATAGCAACAAAATCGAGCGAATCGTTGCGAACTCCAAGAAGGACGAGGAGGAGGAGCCGATCGATGACGAGCAGCCGCTCGAGGAATCCGGCAAGATGCTCAAGGTGCGCAGGAAGAGGCATATCTGCTTGAAGTGCAAGCTCGATGAGTTGAAGATGAGGAAGTACGCAGGATACGGCAACAGCGGCTGCGGAGGCGGATGCGACGGTGGCGGTGGCGGTGGCGGTGGCGGTTATTATGCTAGCTACCAACGTAAGATGGATTTTATTCTGCAGTGTCGCGTGTTCGCGAGACTTTTAACTGCGTATTCGCGATTCCGCGGATGCAATTGATCTTTCGTGATTTACGGAAAAAGTTTTATCGCGTGAATATTGTTAAACGCTCTCGTTTGGCAATAGTTGTTGAAATTGTAGATCTCCAGAAGGCACTCGGACGTTTTAAAAAATTTTTTCATTAACGATACGATGCGTATTACAAGCAGGGTAACGCACAATATGATTATTAATGAAGCTATTTAATTTTCAGCTGCTCCAATTCAAGTTCAGCCAGTCATTGTAGTCCCCAGCGGTGGTGGTCATCATGGTGGTGGTGGTTGTGGTGGTGGTGGTGGATGTGGCGGCGGCGGTGGATATTATCCCCAGCAACCTCAATACCGACCACCTCCTCAACAATGTGATGTCTGCGGAGGAAGGTAAGTTCATATTTTTTAACTGGACACTTATACGATGGAACAGTGTTAACTTTTTGTACCAACTTTGATGCAATTCGTTTTACAAGTGTGATTTTGATGAACATTAATTTTTTTCAGCGGTGGTGGCCACAACCACGGAGGCGGCGGTGGCGGATACGCCCAAGCATCTGCCCAAGCTTCTGCTCAAGCTTCAGCTCAAAGCTATGGAGGATATTAGGAGATTCCGCTTGTACAGATTCCTGCCTATTGTTATATATTTTTAAGAGACAATCACGAACAAACAAATGCTTTTGAGTCTGTGGCATACCTGCTCAAGATTTGTACAGCCGTAATTCTCGATGCTTTTAACAATGCATATATACGCCGAGTTCGTTGACTTTGTACGATGCAAGATTAAAAAACTGGTTTTCAATTCAAGAAATGTTATATTTGAATGCTGTGTTTGTTCAATCGAATAGTTTCTTTTTTATATTGCTACGTGAATAAAAAAATGTTTTTTATATCTTATTGTTATGTTATTTAAATGAAGAGAAAACAAAAGCGAAAAAAATTATATTTTAATTTAAAAATTGATAATATGTAAATGTTTCGAGACATTAATTTTTGAAAATTGATTGTAAAAGATTATTTCAATATTTCAAATAGAACTGTTTTTAAAGTCTATCAATTAATGAATGGTATTCATTATAAAACATCCATAAACTTTTTATTGAAACTAAATTTATTTTATATAATATATTATATACATCAAAGATTAACGTCATGTTTACTTTTACTACTTACAGTGTTATTTTTAGAGCGATTTAGTAGCTTTTGCAAAAACTACATTCCAGCTATATTATGGTAATGAAAGTGAAACGCCCAAGTACTATAATTAATTTTTTATAAATATCTTCATTCACTAATGATTTGACGTCTATGGTACACTATTCAGGTTTAGACTTTTTTGAATATAATGTCTAGTTTTTTAAATATCTAGATTCTTATTAAAATTTGTATTAATTAATATTTCTGTAATAGATATTTATAAGTTATTAGATATCAGAAAATTGATTGTAAAAGAAATTGCAAGCATTACTTCTTCTATAACTAACATTTAATTACTAAAATGTAGATTTCAAGTATATATATATATATAAGTAAGAAAAATAGCGAAAAAGTCATAACAACACTATTTTTCGGATTTATGTTAATTAACTATCAATTTTACATATCAATACTTTAAAAACAACGAATAAGAACATAATTGCTTATCTCTACTAAAGCTAATTAACGATGCATTTAAATATAAAAACCAAGTTTTTACAGTCTCGTAGTTACTTGAAAGCTAGAAATGTGCCTATGCAGCACATTACAACGATGCGTGAGAGTCGAGAAAACTAAATTCGAGAAGTTCGCCGTTTTTCGCTGTCAGCTAAAGATAAGTAGCGACTAATGCTGCAGCTTCTATGACTGCTGTAAAATATCGGCAATTACGAGATTAGATACGTACCTGTGTGTAACGGTAACGATCCTGATTACGCTTTATTTTATTATTTTATTTTTTTATTCTTTTGTTGAGAAATGTACAAACTTATTTGTTGCATTTATGATGAAACGCTATGTTATCACATGAATCTATAATAGTACACTTTGATAAAGTGATTTTACTCTCGTGATACGTTCGCACATGAGCAAAGCGAGTATGAAATGGTCACACGAGGGTAAGATCTATTTCTCGCTCATGTATCGAGCCATATTTTATGACACAGCATGTGAGAAGCTCAATTTAACCCATGTGTATTTTATCCATGTGCTATAAATCGAACTTTTCGCACGGAGTGCCATAAATGTATTTTAAATACGCAAATATTTCTTTAAAATCTGTGTGAATTCTTTGTTGCGTTCATATCCTTATCGAAGCGGCAATATTTTCATTCATTGAATTTACCGCAAAGAATTAAGATGTACATAAAATGTATATATTACTTTTATCAACACTTATTTCACGCTTCAGGCTTTGAATCTTATTTTAAAATGCATTAAATTCGAGAAACAGGAAGAAGATATAAAAAGAAATAGTAAAATCGCTCACATCGAAATTGTAATTCACAGAAGTCTACAACACTTGCCGACGTTAAAATATTGCGTTACACAAAATTTAATCTTTCAATTGATTCATCAAATCTTTGACATGATCTTGTCCAAATTAAAAAAAATTGCGTATATATGAATTATATAATTAATTAGACTAAAAAAAGAATCAATAAAAAATATTCGTATATATTAATTTTGTATAAAAATGATAATAATTGCGGATAAATATTTGTTAAAAAAAGTTTGTTTTTATTTTTAAATCAATTCCAGTCAAAATTATCAAGTTTCTTATACCAATCACGCATAAAAGGATAAGCACTTCATTTAAAAATTATTGTTCTACATCCAAACAAAAATAATAAAAGCTATTCTTATTTTATTCGCATCATTATGAACAGATATTAAATATTTATATTAAAATTTATTTTCGTATCAGTAAATCTAAAAATATTATTATCTTACGTACATGTACATGTAATGTAAAAGCTAACAGTAAAAAAATACGTAACACGACATTTACCCTACATGTATACTTGAAACGTAATGATACATCCGTGAAATTTTCATATGCAAGAGACTGTAAATTACGATTAAATCTCATATATCGTGTTCGAAAATTAGCAATCTTTAAGAGTAAATTTGAATATCATGAGTGTTCCTGAATTCTCTGCCACACGCTCATTCCCATATAATCGTCCATCCGAGTTTTCTTCAGATTACCAACTCGCTAACGACAGTTAAAATGAAAGTATGCGAGATGTAAGAAGATGCCTCTTATAAATCCATTATAAATGCAGTCGCGAGCTCGGCTCGGCCAACATAGCCTCAGGTGGTACAAGCGAGTGTGGGTCTCGGTCAAGATGCAAGCTTATCTGGGTTTGCGGGTCGCTAGTACATTGCGTTCCTACATCAAACCTACATCAAATATAGCTATATAGAGACGGAATAAAAAGCCATCGACTTCCGAAAGCAGGCAAAGAAGAAGTAGCAGTTGCAGATGCCTATGGAACAGAGTGCCAGGATTAGGAGGAAAGGAAAATCTTCTATACGACCAATTAGTTTTGCTTGAGCGAGTATGATGAGTAATCATGCCTTCCTTTTATATCTTCGTAAGATTGTTCATTAAGAGAAGTAATAACTAAAGATCTGATTATTTATTATATATACACACTGGTTCTTAGGTAACATTTTGTGGTAGATATACGTGAATACTAATATGTTATAATATGCTTTTCACTATTGAATCGCAATCGCATCGCTCTCGTCAATGAAAAAAGATGCGAGGAAATTCCGAACGAACTTAATGGAGAGGCAAAAACTTAAATGTTCTCTGAATAATGTAACGGTCCTTCCAGCAGCACCTCCAGTGATAAAACTAACATATACAGCTCCGAAAGCCCGAAGAATGCAGGAAGAGAAATAAAAAAATCGATTGCCGCTAATAATGATTAAACAAGCCTATGCGATTCGTATATATACACGCGATCGATCAGCGATCCGAGGGCGTTTTCTTTCGCATTCCCTGTTGGTTATTGTGCATAAGGGCGGGCGCAGAACGTCGGCGAGATTCGAGTGACCGCTGGGACGCGGTGTACACGGTGGCAATTGGATCTGGACCGTATACGAGAAAAGTAAGAAAACCGGTTGCTTGCGCTGATGATGGAGACTGAGCGATCCAGGTGGCTCTCTTCGTGGTGCTCGTCAGCTAAAATCCGAAACTCCTCGTTGAACTGTTAATCTCCTTTATGAGAATTGCCTGGCCGCGCGACGCCACGTTTTGCCGCCGTTCAAAAATTTACACAGCCGCTTTTGCCGCCTCGCCGCTACGTATGTACATATATTACTGTGGGATAGCCAATTAATTCGCTGCCGTGGTTAATTGCTTGGATAAATAAAACAGTTTGCTGCTCGCGTATACAGAAGTTGAACGCTTTTTGTGCAGCTTATACGCGCTGGGCAATGATTAATAGAAAAACATTCCGTGCGTGACTCAGCGGGTATATAGTTTTTTGTGGATACTTTTTGGATACACAATTTTAGATCGATTCGAAGGTATGTCGACCAAGTGTTAACAACATCATTATTAAGATAATTGTTATAAACTTGCCCGGAACTTAACAAAATTGTTCTTTATGATATAGTGTAAACAAAATGATTGGCCAGTCGATAATTTCAGAAGATAATTGCACGATGAATGTGGGATACAAAATAGTCAGGACGAAAAAGTGGTACCATCACTGGCGCCGAATTTGGAATGTTGCTGCTCTAGACCTGGAACCATCCTTATATCATTTGGCAAGGTTATGACAATCCGTGAGTCATTGTACTTTAGTCTATCTTATTTTCTTGAGAACGAGAGAAAGGAAGCTACCGTTAGGCCTTTTGTTTTTTTTTTGTTTTGGATACATTTTGGCTCTTTTGAACAGCTGATATTACTGCTATATTTAGCCCAATTTGATTATTTATCGATTGTAAAGTCTAACAGCAGCTGAAACGTTGTGATAGATGAAGTGAAACATTGCTACTCTGCGTAAGGCCCACAAGTAATATTTTTTGTAAATCTGAAAGAACCCAAAGGATAAGCTAAATGACTAATTGGTTCTTTCATTATGATGTAATACACAAAGTTTGGTCCAAATGTGATTACGTCACACATTAATAATCTTTCGTAGAAATAGAATAAAATAATTTTTTAAAGGAATCATTAAGAGTTCTTTCGATTCCTTCGAATTTAAGTACCTGCTTTCACAAATACTATGAATGTCATTGAATGTTTCTAGCACACATAAATCTCATGTAACAGCTATAATAAATATTTGAATTTTCAACAACAAAAGGCTTCATTGTCAAAGTTTCAAAACCACTAGTAGATAATTGCTTTGACAGGTGAAAAGGCTTTCCTATGAATTTTACACGCGGGCTACTGATGATGCATGTAATATACAATATAGCACATGTGTATAACAGTATAGTAAATCAATAATAAAGTCATTATCAATCCAGTCAAACCGCGTCATTCAATGACCCATTGAATGCAATATGTATGAAGTAAATGCTTTGGAATGCACAGCGTAATTAAGAATCAGCGTCCGTTGTTAAAATGCACATAATCAAAAAAATCTGTTTTTACAAATATTTTTCCATTTTTTGTGCTTATATTTGGATTGATTGTCGTACTTGCTTCAAATGAGTTTTCCCGTCTTCGATTTGTACTGCTTAAAGATCCAATTATATTTTAAAAGATGGGAATGTTCATAGTGTTGTACAACAGATGACGGAGGCAAAGAATTATTACATGAAAGATGCACATACATATCGAATGACATTATGTTGTGGCATGAATCTTACACTAGAAATAATTAATGACAATTTTATTGCTATTTTTAAAATTTTTCTCATTCAACTGTCTTAAAATACATAATATAATATTAAAATGTGCTGCATGTCAGAAATGTTTTGGTGCTTTAATTGATTTTGGTTAATTATAATAAGATTATAAACTATCTCATTTATAATTAGCAATTAATTGCCAGAATTAACGTTTAAACCCCAAATTTAACTTTTATTAAATTATGAACAGTTTGGGATTTCAGAAATTCATAAAAGCAGAAATATATTGATGCATTATACAAAAACACGTTCCTCCCTCCTGTCTTCTCGAATGAAAATGAGCAAAAGAGAGAGGGCAAAAAAAGGGAAAAAAGATAGCGCGAGCTCCGCAGTATAAATCTGAAAGCTGGTGCTGTGAGCTGATTCAGGGGTCCAGTGCGAATCCAAAGATGCGGACCAACAGGAAGACGCTGTTAGGTGAAAAAAAGTCCAACCGCCTTGTGTTCATCAGTGTGATCGCGCCAATTTTTATTCTACTTCTTGTGGATTATGCCAGTGAGTTTAGTCAATCGTGTGCACCATGGCGGCTCAATTGAGCCACTAGTGATTTCTTTCATTTATTATTAATTCTACTTGGTCAGATATGTTTATGTGACTTAGTGTTCAAAAAAAGTTGTGAGATTATCGATAATTGATTAGCTTGAATTGGCTTGAAGATTTTATTTCTTTTTTGAACTCGAATGAAGTGTTAACAATTATAAATGAACTATTGCATCAGTGTTGTTATAAGGAATTTTTGTAACATTAGTCACATTCAAAGTGCTTATGAGAAATGGTCTAAAAAGCAATACTCATATATCAGAAAAAGACGTTAAGAAAGAAACGGGGGTCTGGTTAAAAAATATTGTGCAAAAATTCTTAAACTCTACACATTTGGTTTTAAAATAAAACGTAGCATCTTTGTAGAAAAATGATTAAATTATTTATTCGAAATATTTTTGATTATTCCTTGTTAATACTAAATATCTTTTTGAAAATCATAATATCAAAATAAAAAGTATAAGACAAGTTTATATTGAAATAAAATTATTGTCATATGACAACATTGTGTGATTTAGAATTGTGATGTCATATTGGTAATTTTAAATAGTGTTTTAATAATTCTTCTTCTACTTTTTGCAATCTAAACAACTTTAATAACTGGTTAATCAAATATTGTAAACAAATTAAATTCTTCATATTTTATCGAATTAAGTTAAATTAAAAAAAACTATTTTAAAATTAATTATACTATTTTTATATTTAGATGCACTGCCTTTGCAGTATATACCTGAAATTCCTGGCTATATACCGGTGTACATAAGGCATGGGGACGAACCTTTAGAAGAAATTAATCCAGATTTAGCTGAAGCCTTCCACGAATCAAATTACATTTTAAAGGTGAAGTTATAGCTAGTAAAATATTTTTTAATGGAGCCAATAAATATTGTAATTATAAAAGCTTTTACAGTGTATGAGACAAAATTTAGAGAATAAAATATGTTTAATTAAATATTGATATTAAAATTTTGAAATTTCTACATTGGCACGATAGCTCTCTTTATAAAAAGAAATAATTAAACGAAGAATTATTATTTTATAGGATAATGAAGAAGTACCGGTGAATAAACCTACATCTAATATTCAAAAAGTATTAACTAATAAAAAAAATACTACTATACGTCCTAAACAAGAAAATACAGTCCAAAGAAATACTAAGCCGTCAGTGTCAAAACCACACATTTATATTTTACCACAAGATAACAATGTTCATTCAGAAAAATCTAAATCTTCAGACAAAGAACCTGTTTTTATTCAGGTGAATGTTTGTGTTATTGTATTTTTATTCTATTTACACTGAGAACTCTAATAATTTTGCAATTTTTGTTCCACAGCTACCCAGATATCCAATGTCAGACATGATTGAAGTTAAAATTATACAAGAAAAATAAAAGCAAAAATATGTATATAGCTGTTATTAATATTTTTTACTAGTCTATATATATATATATATATTATAATTTTTAAATATTCGAATATTATAATATGTTAAGAGAGACCATAAAATGGTTCGATCGAAAATATACCAATTTAGGCAACGTGATACTATTGATCCAATGAACCAAGATTTCGCTAACATAAAGTTTTATTTTATTAGCAACGTTTCGGTAACATTTTCCTATGATTTCCTTTTCAAGCTTACAAATAAATAATAGTGTCATCATTATATTGTTGAATTGTTGAAAAATAAATCGGATCACCTGCCTTTATTATCTTAACTAAATTGACAAACAATAGAGTCTTATTTATCAAGGAAAATATGTCAGATAGATTTTCATATTTCATAAAAGGTATATAGCTTTACATTTGTTTAAATTCAAAGATGATAAACAAAAAATAAATACGTACGTGATTTAAAAAAAATGTGTTAGCTATTTTAAGAAATTCTCAAGAAACAATCAATGTAAACAGTCGCCATAAATTAAAGCATTTCTAAAAAACTTACGTTCTAAAAAACATTTTTGTTGCCACAATATGTGAAACATATCTTTGAATCAAGGATCTTGCTGAAATTCTCAGAAATATTTGCTAACAATAACTTAACGTTTTGCTTGGATACAGTATTTTTAATACAAAGCTAAAAAAATGTGTAAAGTCAAAGAAACTAGAAAAAGTTAATGAAGTGTACATAAAAAATTATTATATGGTATCTTTTAATTTCGCACAAATGAGGATGAACCTTATTACTTTTTTTATCATTTTGTGTTAGAAAACATTTTTTTCAGAGTTTCAATAACACTCATGACCCAGAGATATGAGCCTTTCCTGGTGAGAACTTTTTTATATGTAGAATAAAAAATAAAACACGAATCAGCAACTTTACTGATAATAATTATTAAGAAAATTATCTTTATACATTTCAACGACCGATTTGATTGATTAATATTCTTTGATTTTATATGCATAGAATTTTTACCATTCAAGGTTGACTTTGTATGATGCCATCAATGCTTCTAGGTATACAAACGATGACACGAAAGACTGTACCGGAAGAATTTCAAGAGTAGACAATAAAAATAAAAAAAAAAACTCTAAACCACTCTCTAATCTCGCTTGATTGATTTTTTTACTACTCTCAAAACATATATCAAGTAGAATTACTCTGCACCATCAAAAAATTCTAGTTTTCAGATTAACTTGATAAATATTTGATAATATACGAAGCATAGTACAGTAGTAACAAATTGATAAAAGCTTTTAAACTTTAAAATTTCCAAGTGATGATGGTTTTTTTCAACGTATACTCAATATCTGATGAGAATACCAATGATAAACAAAAACATAAATGAAAGTACATGTATACATTAGCAAAAGAATTCATAGCAACGAATTTTTTGAAAATTAGTTTTTAATAGACACAATGTGGCATGAAAAGCATAATTATTAATACAGCAAAGATTTTTTATAAAAGTCTTTGTTTGCATTGAAATTCTTTTTATATAGAGATTCAGTGGCGCGCGAGAACAAACGGGAAAACTATAAGCAAATACTTAGACAGTGGTTTGTGCCACCGGCTGATAAAGAATGTGACTGCCGTAGCCACTGCTGCTACTGCAAATTATTGGCAATTACCGAGCTACTTTGATGCAATTAAAGGCGTATAACGGTAACTGTTTTTATACCTGTTCGCTTCGTCTAAAAAATTTCTTAAAAATTTCTGCATGCAGGTGCTTAAAATTTTATATGATTTAATCATATACCTTCATCTATACTTTTTTCCAAATGGTGTGCCAAGGGATAACAAATTATACCTTGCAACTTTTGTATTTAATAATTTCGAAGTTTATACGAACGAGTACTTTTATATGTGTATAAAAGTATATATAAATACAAAATTATAACTCCAAAACTAATTATCATAATATTTACACTTCAATACTGAAATTTTAAACTCTTACTGATCTTTTTTTAGTGTAGACATGTATATTGCAGAGCCACTGTAGCTAAATTTATTAAATTTTTATATGACCTTGTAGACTATAATTAAAGTAATCAGAGTCGGAGTTTGGTTTGATTTATCAAAATATTATTAATTCAATATATTGAATAAAAAATTATTACAAAATTACCCAATGACTTATAAAAAATTATTACAAAATGGTCCAATTGACTTATAAAAATAATGATATAGTATCTGTGAAGATAGAAGATTGAAGATTTATTTTATTTATTTTATTATTAATTCATTAATTATTATTATTTATTAATTCATTTTATTGAAATTTTTATTTTATTACGCGAATATAAAGGGTTGATCGATTAAATTTCAAGTTTCTAGATGGCCTACAAAAAATTTAGTGTGTTTTGGAATATATTTTGATAAATATAAAATTCTGTCAAATAAAACATTACGTGGTGAATCTCATTGAACAGTATTTTAATAATTACACGTAGGGTTAGATTATATTTGGATATTTAATATGAGCAATGATTTCTTTTAACATCTTGAAAAACTTTTTTTAAAAAAGGTATTGAAATTAATTACAGGTAATAATTTATGACATAAATATTAATATCTTACCGACCTCTAATGTTTTAAAACATATAATTTAATAAAAAACATAAAACGAATTTTGTATTAGAATCAAATTTGGATAAAAAGAGTAAACGGATAATCTCCGGACCCAAAGTGAGATTAAATCTCATTAATTATTATGTAAAAATATTCACAGTGAACGATCAGCTGAACTTAAACGCCGCGCATTTATGTAACTTTCGATCGAACTCACATTTTTCTTCCTGGATTCACGAGCTCTCAACAAAGCCACTACCGGCATCCATTCAAATTCTAAACTCCTCCAAGCGAAGAAAGCTTAGACAAGCTGGCTTTAGCTGGTAAACGTCAGTGACAGTTAAAACGAAAGGATCTATGACCTGTCTTGCAGAGAGTCTCGAATGCTACGAGCCGCTCAATAAGACATTATTTAGTGGACGGTATACGCTCGATGTGCCTCGGGATACAAGCGCGAGTGTAGGTCTCGGTCAAAATGCGCGTTATCTGGGTTTGCGGGTCGTTTGTTCGCTGCTATACCTATATTGAATAGTCCAAGTAAGCTCGATCCATTGACTTTCGAGGACAGTCGAGGAGGAAATTCGTGCCTGTCGTTCATGAGTGGGAGTACATGGTTCGTATATGCTTCGTGTACTTTTATCAATTTCCTTTTCTTATGAATATTGTCAGCTTACAATTTTCGTTATTATAAATACAGTTTTAAATTGAGTTTGTCTCCATTATAAACCGAAACTATATATATGTAGAAAGTCACGAACCCGGGATAACCATTACAGGATTTCCATTTCATGAGATTGTAAATCATAACTGTATAATGCTAACTGAAATCGACTTTCTATTGTTTAGATTTATTTAATACGTATTGAAAATGCATAAATCATTATTATTAATTATGCCTTGCATATATCAATTATGAAACTCACAACTCTAAAACTCACTTTAAGGGGGGATTACACCTATAAATTTTTTTAACCTAAATCACCTAAAACAAAGAATTATAATAATTAGTAAAATTAACAGACAATGGTATAAAAGTATATTAAATTCCTGACAAAATGAGCTGAAGTAGAAGTCTCTAAGCCCACTTTATTAAAGTTGCGTCAGTTTCAAAAATATGGCTTTGGTGTAACCTACAGGTCCAATGAATTGATCAATTTTGATGAGACTGGCATTAAATTTTTGATGATTAATATCATTATGGTGTGAACAGTTGTATGAATTGAAATTTTTTTATTAAATAATTAAATGAATTCAAAAACTGCATAAATTCATGAAATTTCTTCAAAATTTCTTCAATTTTATGAATTTATGCAGTTTTTGAACTCATTCAATTATATAATCAGCAAAATTTAATTCTTACAACTCGCTTCCCATCATAACATCAATTACCAACAATTTAAGACCAAATGGGTATAGAAACTTCTACTGCAGTTCATTTTGTCTGGAATTTAATATACTTTTATAATATCATTTTTTAATTCTATTAATTATTATAATTTTTTATCTTAGGCGATTTAGGTTATATAGAACGTTGTAAGCGTAAGCCCTCGTACAATAATATCGGATTTAAATTCTCTGCAGTTTTTTTCTTGGTTTTTATGAAATGCATTCAAGTACTTTTGTTATATTCTTTGCAATAAATTTGCATCTTAAAACTGTAAAAATTGGACACAGTTTTAATATTCTACGGTCGTTAACCTAAAAAGCATTGAAGCCCTTGATATAATAACTACGTAAAACTCGAACGTACGTGAACCGACGAAATCGGCCGATTACACGCAAAACGGGAGGAAATTTCAAGGTATCGGAGAGAAAGTAACGTAAATGGTTTTTGGTGATTGAGGCAAAAAAGTAATCGTAAAGTTTTTTTCTCTTTTAAAAGAAATAATATAGTTTCATTTATATGTTTTACGTTGAATCGATAACTACAGTGGAAGGATCAATTAGAATAAGATAAGATTTAGCAGAATATATTACAATCTTAATCTACAGTAATAATACGATTACTTGTAATACTCGAGTAAAAGATGAGGTAAATTACAATCAATGAAATACTCTATAGACGTTTTAATGTTTTTTAGCTGATAGAAAGCGTAAGTCGCTGCGTACGTTTAATCGTTTAATAGTATTGAGTATTTCATTAATGGCTTTAGATGTTTCATCCTCACTTTAATCGTTTCGTAACCACTTATAACGTAATAATAACAATTCTATAAAGTACATTCTATCCGAAACCATTAAAAACTTAATAAAACTCTAATTAACTGACACCAATTCATTTAGAAAACTTTAAAAGTAATTTAATTTAATAATATGAATTATTAGAGTTGATGCTCTCATCAATGTTTTCTACGGAAACTTACGCATATACGCAAATATTATCTCAGTTTATTACTAATCATTAAAACCCAGGAATTTGAAAACAGTCATTTAAGCTCTTGACGGAATGAACACTGCCAAGTCAATCAATTTTTCATTTTTCTCAATATCATCACCAACGAATCGCCAAACAATCCTCGCGAAGCTGCGAGAGGTGTAGAACCGCGCTCAATTAAAAGATTCTCATCAAATATTTAATAAACGCTTAACAACACCTGCACGCGCCGGCAAATAATTAATTAACTTTATTTCACCGTGCAATCGCTTCTTTTCTCTCAAACCCATCCAAGGAAACTTTTAAATGACTATCATCGTCGGCTATTAGTCTTGCATTAGGATACACACACGTGCAAAGAAGACACACAAGAGAGGATGCAATGAGTAATCAACCGCTACTTCAACATATAAACACACACTCGCGAGTCTACCATTATAACGAGTTAATAACAAAAGACGTGGTGTAGTTTACGTGAACAAGCGCGTCTCCTGGGTGACTGCACCGCGGCACTTAGGTAATACACTCTATGCCGCTTCAGCCATACGACAATATTTTAGACTCGAACCATGCGAAGGGCAAACGCATAAACTGCAACGGACGTATATCGTGTCCTGAAGGTGTCGCGTATGTGTAGAGAATGGATATTCTATCGCTAACTGTGAATCTCCGTTCGCCGGAGATTTAAAATCGATATGCCTCGTCGTAGTCGTATAACAATCTGTTCTCTACACGTGGGTAACAGTGAAAAATATTGCCCCGAGAGCTCAATATACTTAAAATTGCGGAATTACAACAGACTGAATAATGCAATAGACCTTCCAGCAAATCCGCGTACGCGTCGACGTAAATGAGTCTTTCTATAATAGAGGCTTACACACAAAAGGATCAATCGGCACGGTGCGAATCGTTTAGCGCGCATCTCTTTGAATGCCTCGTCTGGCGCGTTTGTACAAGCGGAACATCGGTAGTCGAAGCCGCTGTGGTGCGAGAGCAATTGGATCTGGAACGATCGCGAACCGGTTTATTCCCGGCCAAGCCGCGATCGCCATGCGTTCAGGCCAGGCGCGCGCTCGCGAGATTCTGTCGGACTGAAAGAAACAAAAATGGACTCGCCGTTTCCCCAAATTGCTCGCTGAACTGTTAAGTTCCCTTATACCCGTACGAGCGCCTCGCTTACGGTGGTTTTGCGCGCAGCAAACCAAAAACAAAAAAACAGTTGGGAGAGGTAGAAATCTGAGGCAGAGCATTGCTCGGATATCCAATTAGCAGCATCGGCTCGATTTAGAGCTGCGAAGCTGTGTGTATGGTAGAAAATTGCCTTCTGCTCGAAATCTAACCGATGCTGCCTGCTATCAATAATTGATCTTGCTTTTTTTTTTGTTCGATAGGATTGTAATTGTGCAATAATACGTATTAAGTAAAAAATGTTGTTTTTGATTCGGAGGTAAATTGTGTTTATGTAATTATGTATTTTTGGAATACGAAATTTTTTTTCTGAGTTTGAAAAGAGCATAGCAAAGTGGATGAAGTTTCTTAAATGGTATTCGACAAAAATGTCATAATCTGTGTTGCGAAAAATGGAATTTAATTTGAGTTTATCATAAAAATAGAATAGTATTATAAGACAAAATAGTATGATATTTTTTATAAATAATTAATTTTTGTTCCATTGACATATTAGACGAAATAAACAATGCAAATAACAATGAAAGATCAACTTTATTAATTATATTTAAGAACAGTGCAAAATGCATTCCAACATTTTGTTTTTTATTTTTTGAAAAATATACATTTTTTTTTTAATTTTATGTAGATATTCATCAAGTTCTAATGCGCTCGTCTTAGCGAATATTACCGTGGGACGTGAGTGATTCTTGATTGACAATTTGCTGCAGTTACCTAGATAGCAATAGGAGCCATCCTGTCAGTATGAATTATAATTGTATTATTTGTAGCGTACAATTGAGTTCACTGCTGTCCTGCTCTAACTGAACTGTTTATAAATAAGACTATTTTTTCTAATCACATTTTCGTCCCCCATTTATATAATCAAAATTCCATTTGCATACATTTACTTTCTCGAGCTTAAACATCGTGTAAAAGAATACTTTTTTAATGGATTGCAATTTTATCATATAATGTTCATGAATGGAATGTATAAATTGCACGCAGGTGTATGTTCTCGGATCACTTTAGATATACACACGGTTGATTGCGAATCAGTAACCTTTAATAATGCGCTGTAGCTGTAGGGCTCGAATAAACGTAGTCACGTGCTTTCGAGCTTGCTCTAGTGTAAATTACGCGATAACGAAATGGGTTCGTTACACTCTGAGTCATGAGTTTATCGGGAAAAGAAAAAAGTATAGAGAAGCGTTCTGGTCAATTAGATACCGTAACATTGTGTAGAATAATAATTAAGGGGAAGCAGTAGCCTTTCCCCTCCTCGGACTATTCGATCTATTTCTCTGTTTCAATAATTAATTTAAAAAATGATAAGTCACATAAACCTCATTTTGCACAGAATGCTTAATCGAGCACTACAGTGGCCAAGTCCAAATATTACTCAAAATTATAAATATCAAAAGTTATAAATATAAAAAGTAGTCATGGTCATAATTTAGTGCTTAGCTTTCAAAGCGTATAAACACCTCTTACTAATTCCAATTAATTGAAAAATCGACAAATCAGATCGATTTCACTTATAGCACAGGACGATTTATTATATCCCGCTCAAGTCCAAAGATTAATTTTCATTGTAAATAAAAAAAAAATTATCACTGAATTAAAAACTACGTTTAGGGCTATCGCATCCCCCCTAATAAGAGTATTTTGACATCCAAAATTTTAAAACACGCGTTCTTATATTGCGTTATTTTAACAAAAAAAAAATTGATTTAAACAAAATATATTTTATTTAAGAAATCACGGCTACAATAATAAATTTTACTTTTCAAACGCTTATATATATATGTACCTGCGGTCAAGTTAATTTGATGTTCGGTACCCGTTCATCACAAGTCTGACCTTTCGCCTGGCATACATCGACACCTTTCACCTCCTCTACCGTACGATTCCGGAAATTCGACTCTATATTTCAAAGACCATTCACTTCATTAACCGGAATTTATTCATATGTGTATATAATTTAAGACACTGGCGGGTCTGCACGAATTTTTTCATGCCATTTTTCGCCTAGTATATCGTGGGTATATTCCGACCTCAAACGCAATTTCACTTTCAAACATAAATGACTTATTAGACCGCAGACAAGATGGAGATGAACCATGAATACGAAAATAGATTCTAGAACTTGGCTTTTCCATTGCCTTGCTGCGTCTGCAAAAACTAGTTTACAGTTCGAAACGAATAGGAACTTTGAGATATGAATTTTAACGCAATGCATATATTTGCGTGCTACTATAAATCATATCACAATTGGTTTTAATTTGAAAAAAATGTTTGAAATAGTAAAATTTTCTTAGACTATAGTAATATCAATAATAATATCATTTCAAAAGAACGAAACATTTCATAAAATTCCATAATAACTCTGACACACTATATAATTTGCAAAATTGGCGTTATTGCCGATGTTTTTAGGACATTTTTACTACTTTTACTAATGAATGTGTTTTGATCTTAAAAGCAATTTCATTCTTAACCTGGCCAACCTATTAGACCACAGACAGGAGGTAGACGAACCATAAAAACAAAAATTCGTTCTAAAACTTAACCCTTTCGTCGCTTTAAAAAAAACCGGTTCATAGTCTTCGAGATTTATCATATATCATAACTTTTGTAAAAACTTGCATTTAAAAAGTCGCACCTATCCTTTTATTACTGAAACCTCGATATTTCTTCCTCTTTATCTTTTACAAAGGAATGATATAAAATATCTGTTTACGTCTGTATAGTCATAACATTTTTCAAACAGCATTACATTTGAGAATCCATTCTGTTATAGTTTTCAAAAGATTTGGAGATACAAGGATTAGTCTAAAAAATGTATATTAGTAGCCAGATTTACTGAAAACTACTAATACCAATGAAATATGCAGTAAAAAGATATTAATTTTCACAAGAAGTAAATTTGCTTGTACCATCGTTCTACTCAAAGTTTCTGAAGGTTATCGAAAAGCACTATTTATATGTAAGTAATCAAGCGATATTATTCAATTTACTAAGTATAACGAACGAATTAGCAGAAACAGCCAATTATGTGTAATCATATACAGTTTCCTTCAAACAGATTACACTTATCTCCTTCACAGAAACTCTCGGCACCGCTCAACCTTTACGAATCCGCGAATGCAATTTTCTCTCTTCCAGACGAGCTGAATAAGAAACTTTTCGAAACCAATCGATGCCTGCACACCTAAGCAAGTGAAAGATCAACGGGAATAAGTGAAAATTATCGACTCTCGCCAAAGTGAAAATCAACGGGGCCGTGTCTTGGGACACACACACACACACACACATACACAGAGAGAGAGAGAGAGAGAGAGAGAGAACCCGTACAGCATGTGAAATCAAGTTGGAAGATAGGAAAACTCGTATAAGACTTTCGCGGCGTGTGCGGATGTAAGAGCCCGAAAGGGGAGCAACAGCGGCAGCAGCAGCCGATGGATGCTCGAGTTGGCCGCGTGGCAGCAGCTCCACGTTAAATTCCGAAGGCCAGAAGAGCATCCTTAATCTCCTTGGCAAGGTTATAGCCAGACTCTCGTGGCTCTCGGCTCTTTAACGAGCTCGCTATACTCTTGCTCTGCGGCAGCAGCTCTCTTTCTTTCTCGTCGCCGGTATACAGAGAACAGAGAGAAAGAGAGCCACCGTTAGACCTTTTGCTTTTTTGCCCAGCGGAGCACCAAGAGAGCATTTCTCTTTTTTATCCAATCTCGCGCGCAGCTCCCGCGTGTGCGGTGCGCGTGTGTATGTATATCTGTATCGCGGCCTCGTCTAGCCCCGACGATTCTATTACGGGATATGGCCGATTCGCGGACTCTCTTAGGCCATTTCTCTGGATGCGCGCGTGCGCGGCTACAGCGTGTAGATATGCCTACTGCACATAGCAGCGGCAGCGGAACACTCGTCCGAGCGCGCTATTCTGCACCCGCGAGGCTTGCGCTTCGGGTTATTGGTTTAACGGCCGCGCGATCGATTCTTTTGTTGCTCGTGGAAATTCAAGAAATGTTTTGCTGCATAGTTGCGCCTCGATTAGTACACGTCGCGAGTAGTTTCTTATTGTTCGAGATGTGCGCCAGGTAAATAAACTGACTGCCGTTGTAATCGTTGCCTGATGCAATTTTTCACCTCTTCGCGCGGTGTGTTTTTGTTGGACTTATATACGCGGGAGAGAGACTCAATGATTATGTCATAAAAGCTGCAGACGCTGCTGCACACATTTGCGCGTAAGACTGGACGATTGCGAGATTGCGAGAAAAGATTGGGATTTCGCAATAACAGCGGCCAATGATTACTACTGCGATTACACAGATTACGTTTAATCGAAAAACAATAACTTTAGATTATAACACTGTACCGGATTCGGTATATACACGTCTTTAAAAACTTTCTTACATCAAAAACAACATTAAAAACAATATATATGAACGAATAGTAAATTATTTCCTGACTCTTCATACAAAATATCGGTAATAATTACTGCTATGACGAAAATCTATTACTATGATCTATTTCAAGTACCCCTATAAACGCTATAATAATATCTTTTCGTGGAAACGGTATACGGCCTTTGACCTTATAATTGCGGTTTAGCTCATACACGCGCATATTTAATCATCGTCGAGCTGTATAACCTTCGATTACTTATTTACGGTTACAGGAAGTCGTCGATGGTTCAAGGATTTCTTTTTTCGTGAGTGCTTTTTTAGCCAAGACCATTTGACTATCTTTGTATAAATATATTTACATGAGCAAGTAAAATATCGTTCTCCGACAGAAGAAAAGAAACAATGTATTTAAATTAAATAAATGATCGTTAGTATATATAAGTGATAAATAAAAGGACAACTTTTACGCTATAACATAATAGTCTCAATTAAATAAGAATAAGTTATTTTTTCATTAAAAAATAATAATTTTCCCATCTTTAAAAGTGATCACAGACTGAAATACATAATAATCGATTTTCGTCAATCTTAATTTTGCAATTACATAATTAATGAGATAATAAATTGTATCAAATGTTAAAAATTGAAAACTTTTGTATATCGATCGGATTGTTTGAAAACACCACTGGAAAGAATTTTCCCAAGACACACGTCCGAGAAAAGGCTTTTCTCGGGAGTAGCGCGTGCCAACACGTAGTCCATCCAGCACATCCAGTATAATTCACGCGTGCACACAGACACACGCACACATACACATCAGTGCCACATAGAGGCGCAATAAAAATTCGTAATGAAGTCATTACATGCATATCCCATCCCAGTGAAACTTGGTCGTGAATCACCGAATGCGTCGCGAATGAGATAAGTGACTGGGAACGCGCCCAACAGTACAAAACCAGACGAGCCGACGTTTATTGTACCGATCCTCGAAAACGATCGTCGAAGCAGCAGTAAAAGAAGAGGCATAGGAATAAAACGTTCGGTTTGTCACTTTTTTTTTTCTTCCAACGCCAACTAGTCATCCACGATCGACAATTACCGAGTCCCGCAAACTCACTCACCGCCTCTTACTTTTATCGGTGCAGAATCTCAGCTTCGCGCGTCTCAATCCAAGCCTGTATACCGCGGCGCGATTTTTTTCCTCTCCTTTATCGCCGGGTGTCGGATCGGCCGACCCTGAGGTAAAAATGTTATCGCGTATACGTGCAGTGCGCCTGCGACGAGAGCGCGTGAGGAGACTTTCACTTGGAGGCACATCGGTTGAGGGTATAACGAGAGTATACCGCGTGTGTGCAATGCTCGGTGTGCGTTACATGGGAGATCATCGATCGCGAAAATTGCGCGTCCCCATTGCAGTGTCTAATGTCTTTGTTTAACGCTACAGTTGTAGGCGATTTCACGACGCTACTTTTGAGCGTCGTGTGTGTCTCTGCGGGTTCGTTCCTTTCTTTTTCTATCTCACTTTCCTTTCCGCGGAATTTTAATGAATTCTCTTACGAAATCTTAGGGTATTTTTATGTACGGTCAATTACACAAAATAAAAAATGTTTCACGTATTATAACAAATTTAAAAAACATTTTCCTTATTATATTCATGGTTATAGCACGCTGGTAAGAAGAAAAAAAGAGACATGTATTTAAAATTCCTGTTACTCGATCGGATCGTAAAAAATTGTGCCAATTTTAGAGCTAGAAAAAGTAATAAAAATAAAACCAGTAGAGCATCGATATATAACGGATCATCGCGATATTTTTTAATTTAACCGATATTTCCTGCATGCAAACTTTCTCATTCGTCGGAAAATATTTCGGACAAAAAAGGTTTTTTAGAATTTATAAATAATTATTTTAGTTTTGAGTACACGTCTTCCCTCCAAGTTTATTAACACTCATTTCTTCAAAAAAGAGCGATGATATAACATTGTAGAAAATGGCAAAGCGCATACGTAAGAATGTAACTGTTGACACGGTGCAGTGTACCTAACTGACTCACTAACGCGTTAACTCACTGCATTAAGTACCAACACGGCCGTGCTGATTTAAAATCCTAATTCCCCAAGCTCAACGGAGCGCGTAACAAATCACGACCAATTAAAGAATCCGAGCATTCCAACCGCGCGGAGTCCACGCTACCGAAACCATATCGCTTGCAAAGAGCGAGAGAGAAGAAAAAAAAGGAATCTCTGAATTATGAAAATGAGCCGACGCGTCTTCGAAAAAGGATCTTTCTACCGAAATTCTTCGCGTGCAGAATTCCCGGGGCTAAAGCTCGCTCGCATTATAATAATGATCATCAGAAAAACAGAACACTGCACACCGATGACTATAACGCACAACCCCCCCTCGAGCTATATCTCTCTTATCTTTTTGTCTCAACCATTGCGCATCCCATGTACGCATAATAAAGAGGATCGCGCTAAAAAACACCGGGAACGAGAGGGAGTAAAAAAAAAGAAGAAAAAGAAGAAGACAGTGGAGTTGAATCTTTTTGCCGAAACATTAACGGAAGCCCCCCTCCCCCAAGGGTACATTATACACACGGACGTATTCCTCCTCTACTCCTCTGCTGCCGCCGCCGTCGCCACCGCGCGAAAGAGAAAGAGGCAAGAACCGCGGTGAGTGTAGCAGTGACGAGCGGGGAGAGGTAGGAGGAACGAAATAAAAAAAGGAAGAGGAAAAAAACGCAGAAGAAGAGAGAGAGAGAGAGAGGGTCGGAGAGAGGTAGAGAGAGAGAGAGAAAGAGCTGGCGAGGTGGTATAAAGCTGAAAGTGCGCTGGTCCAGGGGCCCAGTACGAATCCAGAGATGCGAGCCGGCGGGATGCTGCGTGAAGCGAGCGCTGGCCGTAGTCGCACGAGCGCGCCACACTTTCTCATACTCCTACTGCTCGCAGCAGCCCATGCCAGTGAGTTCCACAAGGGCCAATCGAATAAAAATAGTTTTATACCGATTGATCCCCCTCATTTTGAATAGAAAAGCGTGCGCGCGGTCGCGATCGTTTAGTCGGCCCATATGTGCGAGAACTTGTGCTGATATTTGTGCGATAATGGTATCATAGAGCAGGTGTCTTGCGCGTCAAAGTGTTTATAGTTCAAAGTGTGACGAATCGTTGGTGCATTGATCGTCGAAGGTGGGAGGAAAAGATTATTAGCTTTTGTACAGGAAAATTGAATTAATTGTGTGTGCGTATAAACCAGTTGTTAGGATCGGTGGCCGCAAAACAGCTTACTCGATATTTGCTTAAATATGCACGAATAACGATTGAACGATTTTTACAACTCGCCAGGTGTAATGATATACTGAAGCTATAGGGGAATAATGTTGTTTCAATTGAATTTGTATATATAAAGGAAGCTTGAGCGTCAGATTTCCATTTGATTGAGAACACCGATGAGCGCATAATTTTTTCAAATCGACTAGATTAAAATATATTATTGAAACTGATTATCAATTATAATTTATTACAAAGAGTTGAATGCATTCCTAATATATGCAGCTTTAAACATTCTAACAGGATGTAAAATTGATTCTAACTTTATTATTTTGAATTAATTGCTCATTGTTTTACAACTTAATTCTAATTTCTCTCTGCTTTGAAGCGAGACTTTAGTCAAGCCGATTCATTATGATGTCACTAGATACACTACATAATTTATAATAATGATATCATCGTTGGAATTTTTTAATTTTACTTAAGTGTCATTGATTGTTTTTTAAAAGATGTGAGATGATAGCATTGATCGTGATTAAAAAAAAAAAGCAGTATAGAAATTGATGATTCCTACGGCAGTGCACATTAATACATGTGCAACCATATATTTATGATAACAAATATAATTACTCTTCCTAGAAAAAAGTAATAGGATGAAAAACTATACATTTTGAATGAATTTGTTTAAATAGTATTATATAATTTTTAACATGATTGATTTCCAAAAGATATAAATTAAAATAAAAATTTTTTATGACAACAACCAAAGATACCAAAAATAAGTAATAAAACTTACTTATTTAAATAGAATACTAAGCTTGTTTTCAATTTCATTAAATAAAATACACAATTCCGCGTCCTACAATCAGTAGTATGCATTCAAAACTTCTTCCCTGAAAATCGAGAGAATAATTGTTACAAACAATACAACAAGAATTGCAATTAATATATAAAGGAATATATCAGTACATTATTTTTTTTACGTTTAGGTGCGTTACCCATACAATACTTGCCAGAAATACCTGGTTACATACCTGTGTATATAAGACATGGCAACCAGCCTTTAGAAGAAATTAATCCAGCATTAGCCGAGGCCTTCCACGAATCGACTGGAATATTAAAGGTAAAACTATTTCCTATTATATTATGACCTCGTATAAATGGGATACTAAATAAATCATTCACTTTGCACATCTTGAAATTATAATTTAATTATAACAGTTACCATTTTTCGCAGCATATCAAAGAGATACCACTGGATGAGCCTGCACCCGAAAATCCAAATAAGGATTTGACTGATAGAAACGATGTTTCACTTGATTCTAAAGACGAAAGTGTAGACGTCAAACCACCGATCTCATCGAAACAATTAATTTACAACTTACCAGAAGAAAAAAGTAATTTTCCACATAAATCTAAGTCATCCGAAAAGGAATCTTTTGTGATGAAGGTAATTAAGACGACACATTTATTTTTCAAGCAAAAAACTAACGAGACTTTTTATATGATATTTTCTTTTTACAGGTGCCTAAATCTTCGCCATCAGAGAAGATCGATGTGAAAAAACTCACGAAAGAATTGAAACAGAAAGAAGAAAATAAATAACTTTTATCACACTAGTCCAAATGTTGTAGTTTCTCAATATCCTGACATGATTAAATGTCAAAGCGAAACTTTGAAAAAATAAGTAATTAAAATGTGCTCTCCCAGAAGATAATAAGTTTTTAAAATGGACGTAACTATGTCGTAATAGGAAACCGGTCAGTCTAAGTTGTAATAGATTTAGAGTGTTAGGATATTTATTTAATACTCGTACAAAACCATTTTAATTCGTTCTTAAAAGCAAGTATTTATATGTAGAAATTTTTAAGATAGGTTTTGATGCCATAGGTATGCATATTTAGTACAAAACATTTTTTTTAAATTAATAATAAAATTATATATAAAGTTCGATTTTATATAACATGCTTATAGATTTTATATAACATTTTATATAGTTATCTTATTATATTTTACAACTGTAAAAATGCGTATTCAAATTTTGATTTTAAAAATGTCTGTTTCTGTTATTTGCAGCAGAAAAATTACACATGTGTTAATGCCATAAAATAATAATTGGTATATATGGTGATTTTAGACATGTGACTGAAAATGGTTAAGTTTTAATACCCAAATTTTGTTCCTTCGCTACTATTTTTTATTATTTATTACCTTTTTTAATAAACTCTTTCTAATGTAACAAAGTTTCCATCGACTATACCTATATTTCCATATGATATCAACAGATTTTTGGAAGCCTATTATACATACATATAAGTTAAAAGAATGTATTTTTTCTTTGTTGACTAAACTAATAACTAAACTAATTTGACTATAATAGATACTATAGATGGACCCTATTGGTCGTTAATCTCTTTCATTACTTTAATATTCATTAAGAAAGATGTTATTCATATTTAGATTATATATTTTATGAATATAACACAAGAAAAACTTTTTTAACAAGAATATTTCATGAACAAATTTTTATGATATTCATAGCTCAATATTTTATATGTTTAATCAAGATAAAAAAAATTATTTCTAATTGGTTTTATCGTAAAATACATCGTACAGAAAAAATATTGTTTGATTATATTATTTGGTCTGTTAATTTAATTAATCAGATAATCATTTTCATGCCCTGCTTCATAAAATTAAATCTACCTTACCTACAGCAGATTTATGCTTTATTACCACTTGAATATTATGGTACCAACACGTGAAAACGTAAATAAATGCATTTAAAAAATGAAAATAATTGTAGAGCTTGGTAGATTAAGACTAAATTATTCTTAGAGAACTATTAATTTTTCCATAAACTCATAACAAAATAAAAAAAGGTACATTTAACCATAATGAGTCATATTATTAGCCTATGATGTACGTGTAATTTTGTATTAAAGCTCGTAATTGTATTATTTTAGATTGATTCTTTAGAGAGGAATCTTTGCATGGATAAAAAATGCTTTCCAAAACCACTTAATAAAATATTCTAATGTCATCAGAACAAAAATTGATTGTTTTTGAGAAAATATGTATCCTTCCGTATAAAAAACCATATAAAATTCATTTTTTTTTTTTTTTGGAATGGGGACGGAAAATAATATTCAAGATTTCTCAATTTTCTTTTGTCTTAATTCGAACATTGGATTTCGATTTGGAGTTGTTAGGTTTCTTTCGTATTGTGTGTTTAATATTTAAAAAATTTACAATATGCGTTTGAAAGAGCTTTAATTACCTACAATTAGAGACCCAATATTTTAAAATATATCCTTATCAATCTTATTCTTTATCAAGTATTCTTAGCACATATTTGCTAAATTAAAAGCATTTAGATTTATTATTTTCTGTTTTAATCTTCTTTAATTCTTATGTATAAATAGCAATTTTTTACCTTAAGACATTTGGTTAACTCGTAAAGAACATACTTTAACCCTCCTATGCAGGAGTTATTACCGCAAAAGTAGCTTCCAAATGCAGTAATCATATTTTTAAATTAGTCAAAAAAATTACTTATAATATGCAAAAGACTCTATCGTTTCTAAGTTTTTCAAAATAAGTAGAATTTATTGATCGTCATGGAACGTAGGAAATTTATAATCATAACCACTATTATAAGGTGTACTGTGTAAAACATATATAGTTCCTTAATACCTTATATGTAGAATATCTCAGTAAAATGAAGGATCTAACGAAAATTAGACAAGATTAATTTTAAAGTTAAATTAAATGTAATAATTGTACATAAATTAGAAATGAAATATGCGTTTCGCCCCGGGTTACTTGTTGGGCTCATCAGCAAGATGACAAATACCCTATCTTAGACGATATTCTGATATTATGATTATAAATTTCTTACGTTCCATGACGATCAATAAATTCTACTTATCTTGAAAAAATTATTTTACTGCTTTACAATATCATACAAACATAGAGATAAAATTTTCTGTCTATGCAGAGAGGTTCAACAATTCTTCAGCTTTTATTTTAGCCACTATGCATTAGGGTGTCCCTTATTTCCCAAATTCCAGAAATCATGCCACCCCCTAGATCGATTTCTTTTGACGAAAAAACATGTTTGATATTTCGAATGACCTCAAATTCAAAGTTTAACCCGTGCCTATAGATACGACCTTTGGGAAATAAGGGACACCCTACTATACATATATCTGACTATTCTAACTTTTTTACTTTTAAAACCCGTCATTATATTGATTACAAAATAAAAAGTAATTGCAAACGCCGCTTTTTTATGTAGGTAGGTAAATACTGGTATGTTCAAAGTATGCTTGCCCGGGTGATAGCTACTGAGTTTGATTCTACTAGATATTAATGACTTATAAGCCTTGTAAGAGAACTGTTACCATCTCAGTTCATTACAATTCGCAGATAGAGATAGACTTAAATTATATTTTTTTAAAATGTTATTATTTATCAATTATGTATTGTACATCTTACAAATAAAAGTAAGTATTTTTTAAACTATTTTAAAATCTTTCCATTTTATTTACAAAAAATACCATTAATATCGACAAAGCCGTTCCAAGCTTTTGGGTTTTAAAATAAAAACATGTTCCAAAAGACGCCGACGTTAATTTATTAATAAATAAGTTATATATTCTTGACAACATTAAATAAACGAATCTTTTAATAGTAAATCTTTACCAATTTTGTGTATTAAAAATATTGATGTTTGTGACTATTATGGATAGACATCCGTTTTGAATGGCACCAAAGTTTAAAATATTAGATTATTTATAAATTAATATTATAATTTAAAATTATGAAAGAATTATGTTACTCGTTTAGTATTTAATTATTCTTAGTATTTTAATATAAGTTTATATATTAAATTAATTTATTATAAATTAAATGTATTCCAATATTTTCTAACCCCAAAATTTGATCGCGTCGTAATCTGCTTTTCGTATAACTCTGATATCTTCAGAGAAATATTTAATAATCATTCTTACTATCTATGATTAATTATAAAGAAAAGTAGACATATGAAATAGAAAGTATTTATTAATATTCAAGTATTAGAATTTAAGATTGACGCGTATAAGAATTTAATCATTGACGGGTAGGTTAAAATGAGGCGCGCGGAGCGCGCATGAATTTAACTAGTCATGATAAAAGAATGCTTTAAGGCGCAACTTCATGCGACGAATAATTCGTTACGAGTGGAAGTCACGTGGTCACTCGCAATTCGTAAAAGTTTATTCGCAAAAAGCATAAATTTTTCTGCTTTATACGAATGTTCGCAAAAGTCACGAATTAATTATAAGGAGTAAATAAATAAAATTTTTTTAAAATAGCAAATCTATACGAAATGGAAGGGACGAGTGCGGTAAGTAAATAAGTATATTTTGTTAAGAAGATAAGTATATTTTGCTTATTATAAATTTTGGGTTATGAACATACATATACTTATGTAAATGATCCTAACGTCTTGC
>UELU01141577.1:0-39988 GCA_900490025.1 Megastigmus dorsalis
GAGTCACTTGAAATTTCTATCCGATTTAAATCTTACTTTAAAAACTTATAGTGATAGAATTACGAACTTTACGTATAAATAATATTTATCACAAATTATTTAAAGCTTGAAAAATATGCTAGAAGTGATTATTCTTCTTTTAATTAATAAATAAATTGTGATCCTAATTACCCCAACACTGAGTGTAATTCGGGTCATTTTCAATTTTTTTATTTCAGTTTCATATAAAATAAAATTTGTTCTCAGCTAAATTTTTCTTGTGCATATTGATAGCAGATGCTATAAACTAATAAAATAATGCTTTAGAATAAAAAAAACTGCTGTAAATAAAATGATATAGCGGCCATAACTTAAGTGACTCCCAATACCCCAGTCTACCCTAATACTTGTCAAAACAAAAAAGGAAACCTTTTATCTCTCGTTATTACATGATAGAGCACGTGTTGAGATCGTCGATTGTAAAAATAATAAGACATACGTTGAGGCATCACGCTTAAAATCAGGTTAAATAACCTCAAAATAATTTGTATATTTCCTTGCTTGGAGAGTTATTTTAAAATTTGTGACACGCCTGCGTGCGTGCAGAAACTAAAGTTGTACTCGTGTAACCCCAAGCAAGCTCGCATAATTCGTCATGGAAGCTCAATCAGACGAAATGACTAGGTTAAGAGCAGAATTAGACGCGGCTAGAGCTCAACTTGCGGAAGCTCGTGTACCTTTCCAGGCTAACGTTGGAAACGCTACAAATCGCGTTGATACCTATCGTGCACCGAAGTTACCGGCGTTTTTTAAAAAAGAACCGGATATTTGCTTCGGGCAGGTAGAAGCATCCTTCCGCAACGCGCGTATCACCAGCCAGATAACGATGGCCGACACCGTTATTGCTGGTTTAGATTCAGACGCCGCGATCATTATCAGCGACCTAATAGCTCATCCAGATCCAGAAGCACCTTACGATAAAATTAAAGAACGATTAATTAACGCGTACTCTTCGTCAAACGAGGCCAGGCTTAGGCAACTGTTAAAGGGGCAGTTGGTCGTCGACGGAAAACCGTCGCAATTATTAGCACGTATGCGAAATTTAAATGGAAACTCGTGCAACGATACCGTGCTCAAGTCGATATTTATCGAAGAAATGCCGCAACTTTGTCGAGGCATATTAGCCGCCTCTAAACAAAACGACCTTCAGGTACTGGCCGAGCTCGCCGACACCGTAGTCGAATCAATGAATCAAGGCTATGTAGAGATCTCCGCCGCTCAAGATGGGAGTACTCGCTCGTCTAAAATCGTGCAATACCAGTTAGACCAACTTGCGAAAGACATAGCTAAGCTAACGTCACTCGTGTCACGTCAAGTCTCTTCCAAGGACCGCTCATGCGACCGCTCCAAATCAAGCTCGAGGGGCCAACAAAAGCGCTCCGATTAGAAACATCTTGACACATCTGGTCTGTGTTGGCGACATAAAAAATTTGGCGCGGAAGCTTATAAGTGTGAAAACCCTTGCTCTTGGCATTCAGCCTTAACGACACCGGAAAACTAAACCGACCTGCCGTAACCGAGGCGTCCGGGGGTCAGTCCCAATCCAAACGCCTCTTCATACACGACCGTAATTCCGGTCTATCCTTTCTCATCGACTCCGGAGCCGATGTATCGCTCATACCCAAGCCTGAAAAATTCACAGGCGCAGCCAAAGCCTTCACGCTCTACACAGCGAACGGTAAACCAATCTCCACATTCGGTTCTACCCACCGCATTTTAGATTTAGGTCTCCGTCGTTATATCGAATAGGACTTCACTATAGCAGACGTATCTGGCCCAATCATTGGAGCAGACCTGCTCGAAAAGTTTGGACTCTTACCTGATCTAAAGAAACGCAGGTTAGCCGATTCTTTGACCAGTCTTCAGGTCTATGGTGTCGCGAAAAACTCACGTAACCAAAGCTTAAGTAGGATCGATCCTAGATGTAAGTACGCGCACATTCTCGCGCAATACCCACAGGTGATAGGCGTTGAACAAACTGCTCCTCTAGAGTTTCGAAGCGTTTTTCACTACATCATCACCAACGGTCCCCCCGTCGCAGAGCGACCACGCCGCTTATCTTCAGAGAAACTGAAAGCAGCCAAAGCCGAATTTGAGCGACTCATTAAAACCGGTATATGCGCCCCATGGACTTCCAGCCCATGGACTAGCCCTATTCACCTAGTCAAAAAGAAAGACGGTGAATGGCGGGTTTGTGGAGACTACAGGTGTCTCAACAATATAACCCTGCCTGACAGATACCCTGTTCCACACCTGCACGATTTTCCGACTGTTCTTCACGGAAAAATCATTTTTTCGGCTCTAGACCTCAAGAAAGCGTACCAACAGCGACATCACGCCGTTCGGGCTATTCGAGTACCGTGCTATGACTTTTGGATTTCGAAATTCGGGTCAAACATTTCAACGATACATCAACCGCACACTGGGTGATCTAGAGTACGTATTCGCCTATATAGATGACATCCTTATTGCTTCTTCCTCTGCAGAAGAACATGAGACTCATATCAGGACAATCCTGCAAAGGCTTCAGCAATTTCATCTAACTCTCAACTTAAAAAAATGCCAATTCGGCATACAGGAACTCGTGTTTCTAGGACACCTTGTAAATAGCAACGGCTTCAAGCACACGCCAGAGAAGGTTGACGCCTTTAACAACTTCCCAAAGCCGAGCACCATTGAGCAGCTCAGAAGCTTTTTCGGAATGATAAATTTTTATCGTCGTTGCATTCCAAATGTAGCTGCTACGCAAGCACCATTGAACGCGTTTCTGCGAGATGCGCGTAAGCGAGACAAACGCCCGATCAATTGGACGCCCGAGGCGGAAACCGCATTCTCAAAATGCAAAACGGACGTACCGAACCCTTTATCGCGCATCCCTGCAGCTCCGCGGAGATCAGAGTACTATCTGATGCTTTAGACTTCGCGATGGGTGCAGTGCTCGAACAGTCAGTCGATAACTCCTGGCAACCCCTCGCATTCTTCTCGCGTAAATTCTCACCTGCTCAATGTAAGTACAGCCCTTACGACCGCGAGCTCACCGCGGTGTACGAAGCAGTACGGTACTTTCGCCATTTCCTCGAAGGGCGCGAATTCAAAATATACTCGGATCATAAACCGCTAATGTACGCGTTTGCCCAAAACTCCGATCATGCCTCCCTAAGGCAGGCGCGTCAATTATGCTACATCGCTCAATTTACTATACAAATCGCATATTTGCTTGGCAAGGAAAACCTTGTCGCTGATAGGCTGTCGCGCGTCGAAGCAATTCGCTTCCCTACTCAGTTCGATTTGAAAGAACTCTAGGCTGAGCAAGCCAACAACGAGCAGCTCAAAGAAATGTGTGATTCTCCAGACCATTCTCTAGCTCTCAAAAGGCTGACATGGGAACCTGACCACACACCAATTTATTGCGATATCACAGGTGAGACGCTTCGCCCGTACATTCCGAAATCCCTACGCGAACGCGTCATCAAACTCTTTCACTCAGCGTCACATCCGAGTGCAAAAGTTACCGACCGACTCATTCGAGAACGATATATTTGGCCGGACCTACACCGTGATATAGCGTATTTTTGTAAAAACTGCGTTGACTGCCAGCAATCAAAGGTCACGCGTCACGTGAAGCTGAGCCCTGCACAGTTTGTAACACCTGATGCTCGTTTTTCACACGTGTACATAGACCTAATTGGGCCTCTACCGATCAGCGAAGATTTCCAATACTGCCTCACGATGGTAGACCGGTTCAGTCGCTGGCCTGCGGCCGTTCCATTAAAGGATATAACCGCGCAATCGATAGCCCGAGCGTTTTTCGATACATGGGTATCACGTTTCAGCGAGCCCGCGTTTATCACAACCGACCAAGGGTCACAATTCGAGTCGCAGCTCTTCTCAGCATTGCTGTCCTTGATCGGTTGTCAAAGAATCCGAACCACAGCGTACCACCCACCAGCCAACGGCATGGTTGAGCGATGGCACAGGGAGCTTAAAGCAGCGATTATGTGTCACACACAACAATGGTCGCGCGTATACTGTCAACGGTACTTCTCGGTCTGCGTACTCGTGTTTGCCTAGATACCAACGCGTGCCCGGCCGATTTCGTATACAGTACAGCACTCAGAATTCCCGGAGAATTCTTCCTGCTTGGCGATCTCGATCCAAACCCGCGTTACTTCCTCGAAGATTTTCGCGAATATATAAAACAAGTGCGACCCGCACCCGTAGTGCACAAGCACCGACGCAAAGCGTTCGTCTATAGAGACCTGGCGACCTGCACCCACGTATTTATGCTCGTCAAGTCTTTGGAAAGGCCATGTACAGGTCCATACAAAGTCCTCGAAAGAATTCCAGATAGAGTATACTCAATCGAGGTCAAAGGTGAGCCACGCTCAGTCTCGGTTGAACTTTTAAAACCTGCGTATTTTGTACCGAATAGTTTAAGCGAATTAGAACCGATTCCCGATGGAACAAACGAAATTCCCGCACTTCGTACATACGCACGCAAAAAAAGCAACGTTCGCAAAGAACATAGAGCAAGTGAAGCTCATCGAATCAAAATAGCAAGAGTAAAACTATTACGAAAGATTGTCTCTCAACACCGATCTCATGTAACCGTTCCAAAGATACTTATAAAATAATGTATGCTATGAGCAAATATATATGAAACATCAGATATTAAATATCTCCACTCATAACTTCGCAATCAATTCAAGAAAATCCAAAAACACAAATATTCCATTAAATGTAAATAGACTCATTATTTACAATATAAACAAAATTGTAATAAACAATAAAAACATAAAACATAAAAAAAAATCTAATCTATCACTTTATATGGTTTTCAAGCCTAATTCGGCGAAATTTAAGTTATGTTGTAACATATAATAAAAAATTCAGTAAAATGTAAGATAATTAGGGCGTAGCCTTGATGCGCGAAAGAATAAAGGAATAATTGAGAAATTATGCTAATGCGCATCCTAGCATCTATAGAGATTATCTGCCAAAAGATAAGAATTAGGGTAATAAAAGGACCAACGCGGGCATTCTGCGACACTGACTCGTCTACCTACCACCGGACCCCATTGCAAAGGACAGCATCGCCTAGGAGGAAAGAAGCAAGGAAGGAAGTCCTGGGAAAATACGAGGCCATGTGTCTACACCGGTTTCAAACAGCAGGGAGAGATCGTCACCTCCACCTACAACGGCAAGGTTACCAATAACAAAGTAAGCGTAGCGATAGGAGCGGACTATCCGTGAAAAGGGAGAAACGTTTCCCAGTCGGAAAATTCATGCGATTTTCTGGCGCTAGCCCTTACTCCGCGTATTGTGCGCGTATTGAACATTTCTTTTCACGGTTTTACAGATACCTTTTAAAGTCTTATAATTTGATTGTAACAAGTAGGCGTTTTTCCACAAGTGATTATACGTAAGTGATAACGTGCGGCAGTGACGCTCGAACCGAGCAAGTGGACGAACGCCTGTAAAAGTTAACCACGAAATAAACTCTTTGTTCTTTTTTTATAGAGCATATTTTATTTCGCCTCTTCCTCCAACCTTGTGGACTTCAACGGCGGAGTAGACCGCAGCTGGTCTATATATTCGGACAGTACAATTTCACTATAATAGCAATTAGCAACGCTATTGAAATGAAATGCCAATAAGAGGAGGCCGGAGCTACCCCCCTCCTCAATAGTTAGTAGTTCCAAGTTCATAGAAAAACTGCACTGAATGGTTCATCGTACTGAGCACTACGGCGCTCAGCTCCTGGTATTACTCAAAATGATAAATAAAAAAAGTTACATGCAGAAATAGGCATGTTCAAGAATTTGAGGTTAATTTTCAATGCGTGAATGTCGGTTACTAGTTCCAGCTTTGTGCAAAAACGACTAATCGTATCCACTTGAAATTGCACAGGGTTATTTATCACATTGAGAACTATGGCGCTCAGGTCCAAGTTTTCATTTTTATAATCAATAGAAAAAGATATCATCAAATCAAAAAACACGTTTTTAGCCCCGACCTCCCCTTAACGTGCCGTCGCGAATAAGAGAATTGTAAAACAGCATACTAACTGCATGATGAAAACATGCCATATAGAATTAATTTATAACATAATTTAATTTTCTATATTAGTTATAAATGTAAATAAATTGTAATTTATTGTGAAATAAAATAATAAAATATTGTTTTTGTTAAATTTAGTTATCTTATCATTAAAAAATGTTATTTATAAGTTCCTAGTATATATTATTAATAAATGTTAATAAATGTTAATATATACAGAAAATAAAGAAAAATTATGTTTATTTATAGTATTTCCTAATATGTTTAAATAAAAATCGTAAGCACTATTAGTATGTAATATTATTTGATAAAATTTTAAATATTGACCTATTTCAAATCTAGTGCCATTGCATTGATTTTTGGAATTCGATATTCATCTGAAAAATTGTCACTCTCTATTGTTCTTAATAAACATTAAGTACTTGAGAAATTTTTTATTGTTGAAAATTGAGATTCTTTCGACCTGAGCGATTATTAACAACTGTGGACATCAACATTTTGCAAATAAAGTTTATTGGGAAATATATTTGCAAAATTAACTTAAGCAATATTGTTATTAACTATTAAAGTAAACATTTTAAAACTAACCTGTTTTAATGTGTTTATAAAATTTAAAACCTATTTTATAAATTTTTGCAAAAGTATTATTATTATTTTTTAAAGATATATTATTCAGTTTTCTCTTTTTTTCAAGTACAACCCATCTGTTGAAGGTTATTTCATATAATAATGGACCTTAAAAAAATTCATAGTTTTGTTACATAGGACTTTTATTCATTGGCACGCAAATATTAATTTACAATAAAATGCGTCATACATCGCCGCATTTCAAAGAATCGCAACTCGCAGCTGACCACACCATAAAATGCAAGCGTCAGCAGATGCAGCATTTTTCTACCCAGCAACAGTCAAATTTCCGACTCTACATAAATCGCGCAAGGCGATTTTTACCATTTTCACCACCTCTAACGAATCGTAACGAAAGCATCCCCTTCAGGCCGCATCGAGGAGAACGACCCAACAGACCGATCGCCGCGCAACGCAGCTAGAACCACTCGACGTATCGTGAATAAACGAAGTATAAAGTTCTCCAATCTTCGCGTCACTTCATTTACCCGCCCTCACAAATTCTTTTCCGGATTAAATTACTGTAAAGTCGGACGATACCGAATCCACATAGAGAGAAACAATCTCTCGTCACAGTGATCATACGAGACAGTATATAAATAGTATTCATAGTATATAATAAAACAAATAACAACAACAATGAAATAAGTCTATGCATAACAATAAAACAATAAACAGTATATATATATATAAATAAAAAATAATATATTTCAATCATATATAGTGGAATAATATGTATAAATCAAAAGGAATAGTGAGTGTTCAGCAGATCATAGGGCACTGGTGAATCGCATCTTTACTAGTGCTCGAAGAAATGTATTAGTTTTGGATTCAGAACAGAATGTATCACAAAGTAACGGATCTCTTAAAAATTAACACATGATTGAAATAAATATATTAAGTAATTCTGTGAATGATGTTCTATCTCCAGCGCACAGTGCTTCAGATGTTAATTGTGATAACTTTTTAATGATTGAAGATGAACCTTTTGATCAAAATAGTGTTTCTTCAAACAATAAGAACTCTGCAGAGGAAATATCAGAAGACGAAGAATCGGATAGTTTGGGAAATTCCAAGATCGACTAGCTGCAGTATTTAAAAATACTAACATGAACCATATTCAATCGGAAACTGTCTTACAGGTACTTCGTATACATCCTTGCTCTTCTACTATTCCTAAGGATCCAAAAACTATTTTAGGGACTCCAGCATATTCTGAAGTATTGGTGTATAGTTAGCTGGAGGCGAATACCTCCATTCTGCACCTCCAGCAATGATTCCTGACATACTTCAAGTAGATTTCAGCACTGATGAAGTCTTGTTAGATAAAGCCAGTAAAATTATGATGTGGCCAATACAAATTAAAGTGGCTAATATTCCCTACAGCAAACCAGAAATTGTAGGAATTTACAAAGGATTATCAAAACCTACGAGTGCACTGGATTTTTTAAAATCATTTGTCGATGAAGTACTTTCAAGTTTAGAAAATGGAGGTGTACAATTCAACAGATCAATGAAATTATTGCAGTTGAGATATTTTATTGCAGATGCACCTGCTCGTGCTTTTATTTCAAATCATTCGGGACATAATTCTCGTGTTACTTGATCAAAGTACTATGAGGTTGGTGAATATTTACGGCCTGGTGTTATGGTTTTTAGAGGTACTGGTCATCGAGCACGCTCAGATGAAGAATACTCTTTCAGAATAGATACTGCTCATCATAAACCAGGAGAATGTTCACTTGCTCGCCTTCCAATGGATTCAGTTTCTCAAACATTTGATTTGAAAAAATCTTCCAAGCTCTAGTAGATGGCAAATATTCCAAATTGAGTAAGCTTTTTCCAACATTTGTAAAAATTTTAGCAAATCGCCTTGAGCAATTGAAGGATTACTGTCCAAGTGATTTTACTCGGATGCCTGCGGAGGTCACAAAACATGGAAAATTTAAAGGAAAATTTAAAGCTACTGAGCTTCAACAAATTCTTTTATATAGTGGTTCCGCTATTTTCTTCGGCTTAATAAATCCTGCTGTATAATAAAAATTTCATTTTCATAAATCATTCTTTTTGTGTTAGTACTATAATTTTTTCATTTTACAAATCCAAAATATATTTATTTACCTAAAAATAGTGAATACTAAATTTAAAGTTTGATAAAAAATGTACTTCAAATTTGGATTGCAATATTAAATTCGTTAGTCGAGTGTCAGACAAGAAAAACACAAGACCGGGAAAAGTGCGCTATCATAAATTAATAACCATCGTGGGATGTTTTAAATTGAAGATATTTCATTTTGAATTTCCAAAATGTTTCTCAAGAGCAAATAAGTAAATTGAACAGCGGTGGCTTTGATAGTTTGTGAAGTTTAAATTGTCATATCGCTGAAACAAAATACATAAACGAATGATTTTAAATAGATTTTGACAGGGGTGACGACTGTGAAGAGTAGTAGGTATATAATAAAATTGCCAAAATAATCAAAAATAAATTTTAACTTCGTGATTGAAAATATGACAGAATCCTTGTAAGAAAATATTCAGATTCAGTGGTTTACAATAAATAAGAATGTAGTCAGATCTCAGGAAACAGGATACTTTCTTAATTTTGTGTGCCTTATGTTAACGTATAAAATAAAAAATATAAATTGTTTTTACTTATACGATATAAACGTTAGGTTCAATAAAAATGAATACAATTAGTAAAAATATTTTCGAAAATGTTTCCTATTTCTTATGTCACTACGGATATCCCACTACATTAAACTGTCTGATCTTATTTCTTAAGCTTTAATGTAAATATACCTCAAAAATGCTATTGCAATAGATTTTTTCTGTGCGCTGTCATTTTTGTAGGCCAAATTTAGATTATATTAAATCGATGAAAAAACCTTTCGTGTTTAAGACAAAAAATTTTGTGTATCTTTTCATCGTTGCAATACTCTATAAAAGTAATGTTACATTTAACTTAATTTTTTATTTGAAATGTCAAGTACCTATTGGTTTATAAAATATCTTATTTATGCGCATTATATACATTTTGAGATAATTACAAAACCATTGAGACAATTTATGGTTAAGATTATTTATAATTATGAAGATATTAAAATTAATTTTGAAAATCAAAATGAAAAATAAAAGTAAAAACTGCACGATTACTAAAAATTCTTTGATTAAAAAAATTAAATATATGGTTGTAAAGATGTAAGGGATAGGAAAGATAGGTTGAAAAATAAACAAACAACCGCAATACACTTGTTTCACAGTTTATTATAGGTTATAGATAAATGTAGAATAGTTTAGTTACTATTATAACTGCTGATCAAAGATACTGCGGACTGGAATTCTCGCACCTGAAAATTTCCGTATACGAAGACGCCTCGATCGCGCGATTTTCGCTCTCGACGCTCAATCCGCGCGCGGTCATAATGGTAGTCCCGCATGGCGAATAATTTTCAAAAGCGATCACAAGTCCGACACGGCGATAAGGGTGCGCAAATGAAAATAATTCGCTCTCGTCGCTGAGCTTTAAAATCGTCTCGAGAGGAAACGGTGAATTTCGTTGTAAATATTATTACAGACAATGTTTAAATTCCCATTACGAATAAGGTTTACTATACAATTTTTAATTTTAACTCTTCTTACTCTTACTCTCTTTCTCTCTCACTCTCGCTCTCTCTCTCTCTCTCTTTCTCCCTCTCTGGCTCGCCTTACTAATTAATAATAATATATCGATTTTAAAATCAATGCCGCTCATGCGACCGTTTGCGACCGCAGACTCTCCCCTTCTTCTGCTTCTTCTCTGTATTTCTTCTCTCGCTCGCTAACACTTAGAAATTTCGTTATCATTTTATTCTGATCATGATAGGGAGCATATACGTATAGAGCATATATGCGATTTTACGGCTTTAATTTTTTTTATTTATTTAGTGATTCCTCTCTAATAGTGTAAATTCATTTTTTTTATTAATTATATTGGTCTCTACGCTACGGTCTTAATGAAAAAAGTTCCTCTTTAAAGGTTATTTAGGTTTAGTTGTCGCTTCGCTTTGGGAGATCCGTATAAACGTAGAAACGTGGTATGAAAACTTGAAAAAAGTTATGCTCCAGCTGACAATTGTAAAATTGTATCTAAGTTTTGTCTCTTCTCATCTTTGTGCGGAATTCTTATTTTATTGTAAATTGGGCAATATTTATCGATTATCAAAAAGAGATTACGATGGACTTTGTCTCATGCGTAAAAAGTTGCATTTTTTTTTTGTTCTTTTCGACTTTTCAAACAGACGCTGAATTTACACAAATGCATTCCCTACGTCTAGATTATATATCACTTACACTGCTCGAGTTTATGTATATCTTATAATTTTTTTTTTCTAATTGTGTATCGTGTATGTCGTGATGCATGTTTTTTGTGTATTCGCAACATTTAGGTTTATCATTTTTTTTGTTACTTTGTTTCGCATGGAAGAGTTTGCACCTGCAGTCTTGTTTGTCGTTGATTGTACAAGTACAAAAGTAGCGAAAAGAATGAATTACAAAAGCAATTATAATATTTATTACTCCCTCTTGTGCATGTAAAAATTTCCTACGATTACCGAAATCGCGTGCTCAACTGGTGTAAAATTAATATACCATTGATGAGTTTCCAATTGAATCTCTATTTTTATTTCACCGTACTTGCAACCTATTTTTTCATCATTTAGTTCGTTTGTTCGAGCATACTTTCTTTGCGTATCCGTTGGCTACTGTCGCATCAAATTCTTTTTACTTCTCCTTTTCACTCTTTATTCCCTTTCGATTTTACTCCTCCCCCTCCCCTTCTCTCTCTCTCTCGCTCTCTCTCGCTCTCTCTCGCTCTCTCTCGCTCTCTCTCTCTCTCTCTCTCTCACTCTTTCTCTCTATCTCTCGAACACTGTCCTGTCTTTGTTCCACTATCTCACACCCTTTCATACGCCTGCACTCTTTTGCCCTGTAGTTCCACTTCTTTTCATCTTTCATTCAAACTTGCACTCATTCTGGCTGCTCAGTTGAACATACATACACATCCGCACACACACACACACACACACACACACACACACACACACACACACGCACACACACACACAAACACACACACACACACACACACGCGCGCGCGCGCGCACGCACATGCACACACACACACACGCTCACACGCTCACACGCACACGGTCTCTCGCGTCCGTCACTCGACTTTTTTACTTTTAAAATCATAGTCAATCAAATCTCGCCACATTTTCTTCTTTCTCGCTTTCCTTCCACGCTTCTTTTAAAGTATACAATAGTAGTGTAATTACGGGAGGCTGACACCCTTTTCATCTTTTTTCATTCATATTTTTACTTCTTTTTTTTATTCCATTTTTATCATTTTTCTTTCTGAGTATTTCCCGCAGAGTACACAACGATGAGCGACACACTAGCGATCGAAGGATAAAATGTCAAAGCGGTCGTCCTCTCCACCGCCAGTTGAACGCCGTACGCGATGTTGCTCTCATTATTAATATTAATCTTAATAACAATTAATGACACTTTAAAATTTCTACACTGCAGGGCAATATCATCGTAACCTGCGGCTGGGCACGGCCCAGTATTAAAAAACTTTCTTGCTCGTATGCTCGCCTCACGAAATAGATTATGAATCGGCAATGACTCTCGTTATGCAAAACCGGAAAAGATCATCGACGGTAGCTCGAGTCATATTTTTCTTTATTTATTCCTTTTAATCTCTGTCTCATTTTTACGCTTTCGTTTATCTTGTTATTTTTTATCATCTTTTTTATCTGGCGCTCGCAGTTTTAATTATTTCATCTTAAATAAATCGACCGTAGCCCTGAAAAAACTACACTCTCCTGTCCCGTTTATTCGCTTGCTGTCAAGTGCCGTAATATAATTAATTAATATAGGCCTACTATAAAAAGTCTGTATGCTCTCGCGATGTCGCGTTCTGCATTTAGTAGACATCGTCGTCGCTCCGTATTTTAATTATTTTTTTTTTGCTGCTGCTCGTAACGAAAGAACGTCATTTTCGGTTTTGTTGCAGGAATGGTCCAAATATACATATCTATATAATATACTTTTTTGGTTTTAACGAGAGAAAAAACTTTCTTCTTCCCAAAATACAATTCGGTTAGCGGCGCTTATTCATTCAAGTTGTTTTGGTGGACTGAGTCAGCGACAATTTCCTGAAAGAAGGAATGAACTCATTTTAGCATTCAAGTGTAATTTAGAACGACGTTTTCTTAGACTAGAGTTAATTAAAAAGACGAGAAACAAGTAAATGAATGCATGTCTTTGTAGCAAGTGTTCATTTAGAACAATCATTTTTTCTTAAAATGTTTAAATTAGTCAAAATTGAGACGAGCTATTCACAGTAATTTGTATAAGAATTATTTAAAAACAGTCAGAACAGCAGGTCAATTCAAATAAGTTATTGATGAAATATTATTATTGGATTTCTTTCTAACTTTAAATATTGATTACAAACGTTTATTTATAACTTTGTAAAAATACGAAATCGGATTAAACTTTGAATATTGCAAAAAATTTGGTATTGAAAATATATAAATATATCAAGTTTATGAAATGTATTTAAAATGATCATTTACTTAGTATTTATAAATAATATACTGATTGCTACTGCTTCTGTAATTCACGTTAATAGTTATAAAGCATTTGTTTATTTTAACTGTTATCCACTGGACTTCATTTACTATTAATTGATGTTCCCGCAGTGTACGATTGCACATAATTAAAAGAAACTTACGTTCACTCCAGCACTCTCAATGGACTCATTAACTGCAGCAGCAACTGCCTTCTCGCTGATGTCAATCTCCTCAATGGCCTGTAAATAATTAACAAAATGAGTAATTCTCATACAGAAGGAATATGAAATATACACGTTTTCGTGTTTATAATTTGTCAGATGGCCCCTCGCTCAATATTCTTCTCGGGTCAATAATTTTTGTATTAAAAACCTTCAGGATTATCGATGTTCAGCGAACGAGGATAATCTTATGGCGATCATCATTCAAAGCAAAATGAAAGTGACGTTTAAATTATGTAAAATGTTTAAATTGTTCAAATAATGAATGAAATTAAATTTATGTTCAGAAAACATTTTAATACTAAGTGAAAAGTATCTTAGGTACCCCTTTCAAGCTTATTCATTTATGTCTAACTATACAGTAGAAAGCTGAATAATTGAATTCTGAACCTCCAGTCAAGTATACTAAGGTAACAGAATTTCATACAGCTTACTTAACTGTGCAAACTAGATATTGCTTTATTTTCTTTAGTTTTCAATTTTCATGAGTCATTGAAGAATTAGACAGCAATTATTTAATAATAACAAAACTGTTTGTCTCTACGAATAATAATACGAAAATTATTTTGGACAACTTTAAAATAGAATAAAATTAAATAATTCTTGCTTTCATAAACGGTAAAAATCTTTGTAGTCAATTATATTATACGCGCAGTTAAATTAATAAATCAAAAAGAATAATAGTCAATTTGATTTTCACGCTTCAAGAAAGCTATTACGAATGAAGCTTGTGTACAAGGCAACGGAAAAAATTGAAACGGTTCGTACCTTAGTTACTGAAGTAACATCCTCGGTGATGGCGGGGGCAGGCTGGATAGTCTCAATCGGCACAGCTGGCGGGGGGCTCTTGGGAGCCTCTTCCGAAACGCCGTTCTCCGTCACTACGTTGTTCTCAACAATAGCGGCTGCCTCTGGCTCTGGGGCGCTCTGTAATGGTTAAATGTCAAAGTCATTGGTTAATTGCGCACTCAAAATCTTCTTTAGTAGCTCTTAATCGCATGCAAATTCGTAGATCTCGAGTGTAGAATAGATACATCGTTTTTTTTAAGCAAGTGGACAATAATTCAAAAGCAATTGAGTTCAAAGATTCATAATCAATGCCGAGGACAAATTGCATTAGCTAATATTGTAATTTGTAAATTATAATTATTAATGCAGTAAATTGATGTAATAATTTACAAATGGTGATAAGTGGAAAATGAAGCATCTATCCTGCAGAATCGAAGTAGCGAGATCGATTTTTGATGTGTATAAGTTATCTTTGCGACGATTTGACATATTAACTATTAATTAAGACATCGATAGCGCCTGTGTATTCATCATGCGCTGAGTCACCTCGTTTCGAACTTAATGATTGTTTAATGTAGTGAAAACGTTTCTCATGCGTACCAATGAAAAATATGTTAACATGTGTGAGAGCGAAAATATTAACAGTAACAAAGTCACAATATAAATACCTTTAATCCATAATAACATGTAACTTCTATAAAAAAAATTTCTTACTACACTTATACAAAAATGCTTTACGCATAAAACGATTGGAATTATAAATGTGCGAAGTTAAAAATAAATGAATGTGGTCCTATCAAGCAACATTTTAAATTAAAAGCATAACAGTTATTTGTATACTTATCGCTGCAATTAACGAATATATTATTTCAGCTATTGTGCCTCTTTTCACTTCATTGAAAATATGTTTCTCAATACTTTTATTAACCACTGAGTAAAGTATAATAAGTGTAACTCAAATTTAATGTTTCAATTCCATTTTAAAATTCTAAAGTTCTAAAAAAACTGCGTAAATCGTAACTTTAAAGCATATAAAGAGATTTAAAAGTTTTCTTTCGCTTGTCTATATTATAATATATCTATTAAAGATTATTATAAGATATCTATTAAAAGCATATCTTTCAGTTAACATTTATGATTTATCTTATTAATCAATGACTTGCATCACTGCTCTATTATTCACAATTATAAAGTTTGAAACGTAAACGCAAAGCTCAACGCTGTGATGAATGCCCAGTGTTCGTTAATAATCTAACAAGACAACCAGCATGCAGTATACGCAAGATGCTTAAAACACTATATGTACAATGCAATTACGAACGCTTTATAGTATTTTCGTCTATCAGTGAGACTGTCTTATTAAAATGGCTATGTCGCGATATTTATAATATTAGTGACAAAAAGAATAGCATTCGCAAAATTTGACGTTTATTTGAAATCTTTTGAGAGTACAAAACAACAATTTATGCTTGTTTCTTTAAATAATAAGGAAAATAAGATTATGATGTACTTGAATTCGTCAAAGAATCATTTATGATTTAATTTTTTCAAGTAAACGTCTAATTACAGTAATGAGTGCTCAAGTTTGAAATTGAATTAAATCGTATGAAGTAATCTAGTGTTAATAATCATAAGAAAACCAAGAGGCAAAACAACACAGGTGAATAATTTGGTGTTAGGGAAACAGAAGGAGACCAGGGGAAAGAAATCGGTTGTTTCCAAAAACGTTAAAGCATTCACATGTTAATGCATGATTATTATGTCCGTAACAGAGAATCAAAAAAGGAATTAGGCAGGACAGAAACAAAGAATGCGAAGATTATACAAAGTTCTTCGCAGGATCGTTCCAGTTGTCCAGTGAGTCTATTAATTTGCCCATCGGTGCACATTTTTTCTTTTCTCTTGTCTGTCCGGACTATAAATATATTTAAACATTATTATTTTCCACTATGCAAATGGTTCCCAAATGATAAAAATACAGTCGTGCATTTCTTTATCACTCTGATGATTGTTCTTTTTTTATATTGGATTGATTAAAGTTTCTCCAGCGAAGCCCCAAATTCAGCAGACTCCAGGCAAACTCACCAGTAACTTCACTTTTTCCCATTGTTTTTTTTTTTCTTAATATGTCTTTGCGATAGCCACAAAATATGTGCACAAAATTTCTAACAAAATAAATTCCATAAATTTAGATTTAGAAATAATTTTCAAAAATTAGAGTCTCAATTGGTTATCGATTGGAAAAAAAATATTTGGAAATATTTACTTTATAAGCTTTTAACAATTTACAAGTCTTTCGAATCGAGAAACTGAAAAATTAGACATTTTAAAAAGGTATAATAATCACTGTTAATGAGAAAGCAGTGTAGAAATGGAAATAAATACAGATTGTACATACCGAAGTCTGCAAGAGAGACATTTTATTAGTTAAGGAGCTTGGAAACGTTTCTAAATCAGTAGAACAATTTAGAATCTAATAAACTATAAGGCACTTTTACAACCATATAAGTTTACATGCAATCATATCACTCTCATAAATCAAATAGAACTTTCATATTCATATGATAAAACGATACCATTATTACTCTGAACCATCGAAACACACAAAAAGCTTTACAGATAATAAAAACAACTATTCACATCGTGATTTGCTCAATCGATAACCATTTTCACACTAAAAAAAAAGAAGAATTCTAAAAGGCCCCTCCTTCCTAACCAAAACGTTACAATATCTTCGCAAATGTTCAAGTACGCAATAATACACCCCACAGTTGAAGTAACGCAAGATTTACAGAGAAAGAGAAAAATGAAACAAAATTTCTGCGCGCAAAGCCGCGTACAAAAATTCACAGTAACGCTGCTAACGAGCTCTCATCCCTCTCGCATACATGTGCTTTTTTGTTACATTGAGAATCGTCGTGCCGGCCGCGAGTTGTTTTTATTTTCGTTTTATCGTTTCACATGCCAGGAGGGTGGTCGAGGTGTTGCTCATTCGATTGTTTTTTTTTTTTTTTGTTTTTTTGTGTTGCTTTAGTCACCTGCACGTGCTCGGACGTCAGCTCGTCCTCTTCCCTCTCCTCCTCGTCATGGTGATGCAGTCCATTCTGGAGAGCCATCGGCACCTGCTGCTGCTGCTGCTGCTGTTGCGTCGTCGTTGATTCCTCGATCGCCTCCTCTTGTGCGTCGCTCCTCGTCGTCGTCGTCGCAGTTGTCGTCGTCGTCGTCGACGCAGCCGCAACCGCCGCCGCCGTCCCCGTCGTGGTCGCCGTGGTCGTTGTCTCCGTGATCGAGGACGGCATGATCGGGAGCGAGTCCTCGACTTGGACGAGGACTCGCTGCTCTAGCTCTAGCTCGAGCACGGGAGCCGGGAGTGGCAGTTCGCTCGAGGTCTCGTCGAGGTCGGGCACGGGCGGCGGCAAAGCGTCGAGCGAGTCGATCTGGGTGTCGAGGCTGCCGGGGTTCGTCGGTGTTGGCAGGGGTACGCCGCTCGTGATGAGGACGTTGTCGAGGATAATGTCGACCGAGTCCTGCATCGTGGTGGCGGCGAAGCTCGCGATCTTGGAGGCGACCTCGAGGGGTGCCGGCGAGACGGGCAGAGGCGGCGGTACCTCGTCGCTCGCCTGGCCCTCCTCGAGCTGGGCGTTCAGGGACTTTTGCAGGCTGGCCTCGATCGACTCGACCTCCTGGGCGAGCTCGGGGTCGACGGCCCGCGGCTCAGCGGCCCGCGGCTCGGCTGCGCTGGCTTCCGACAGGGGCTCGGGGCTCGAGCTCTTGAGGAAGGCGACGGCGGCGGCCACAGCTTCGGCCGAGTCGTCCAGCTCCCGCTGCTGCTGGGTCTCGTGGGGCAGCTTGAGGGCCTCAGCGAGGGCGCTGGCGGTCGGGGCGGCCTGTTGGGCCTGCTGCAGGGGCGAGGGGTCGATGGGCGTCGGCGGGGGAGACGAGGGCATGGTATAGGTGGCGGAGGAGGTGGCGGAGGAGGTGGCGGAGGAGGTGGCGGAGGAGGCGACGGCGGAGGTTACGGAGGGGCGCAGGAGACTTATTTCCTCAGTGGTTTTCCTCTCAGTGATAGACGACGAGGTAGTAGCGGTAGTAGCGGTAGTAGCGATAGTAGCGGTAGTAGCGGACGGCGCGGACGGCGCGGACGTCGCCATCGGCTGGCCGGGACTGACCTCGACTTTGTTCTCGGCGACGGGGGCTGCTGGGGCTGCTGGGGCTGCTGGGGCTGCTGGGGCTGCTGGAGCCGCTGCCTCGGGGACCGCTGGTGCTGGTGCCGCCTCGTCCTTCTTGGCCGGCTCTTCCTCGACAACTGGTGCGGAGACTGGGATGGCTGGAGCGGCGGCTACTGGGGCTGGGGCAGCGGCGGCGACTTCGGCGACCTCGGATTTACTGACCTCCTCGGCGACGGCGGCGGCGGCGGACTTAATCTCCTCCTTGATATCCTTGGACTCCTCCGTGGGGCTGCTAACGGTGGACTTGTCCTCGGAGCTGGCCACTGCCGCTGCTGTCGCTGTTGCTGCTGCTGCTGCCGCCGCGACTTCGGCTTCCTCGCCGCCCTAAAAGTCCAAAGAGACTGAGATTAGTAAGGCTCGACGAAGACTTATGGTGGCACACGCATAAAGGAGGGCCGGGGGCAAATCGGGAATATTCGGTTAAATCCTCGCTATTCGCATATTTTATATGGCTGGTGCAGCGAGTACATCAATAGATTAGCGTTTGAGTTGTGTAGGGAACCGTTCGCTTGAATCGCAACATTTCAATAATTCCGGATTATTGGGTTGGGTTGATGTGAAAGCAATCGGCCGAGACACGATTACGTAAAGTAGCAAGGCAGTTCAAGTTCAGATCTATTTACGGAACGCTATGCGCTCGCGGGTGTAGAATTTCATACTTTGAGCGTGTTACAGATATATATATCAACAGATAGACGGGATTTTTTAGTTGGCTCAGAGCTCTACGGTGCAGGTATTGAATTCTTTCCCTTCAAGATAACATATTATTGATTACACTAGTCATTAGTAACTGCGCATAATGTCGAGTCGGGTCATACGATACAAAGCCTATTCTACGATTACCGCAGGTTTTTCCCCCTCCCTTGCAAATAGTCCGCAAAACATATCTGGGTATCGATCGATCGAGCTCGCGTCAACAAATAAGAGTGCGCTGGTAAAGGTCATCTAAAACGATATAACATATTTACAAGTGAGCCGTGAATTTGAGTTAACAATTGAAATAAGCGATTTCTATATATCGAGTGAACCGTAATTGCGATGCTCAAAATTTAGGCCTTAAGGAGTAATTCGGTCAAATATAGCAATTTTTTACTAATTAAATGAAAAAGAAAATACTGCTTTTTTCAGGGCTTATATATAAGTATATAAGTATTATAAGTATTCGCTAATTCTAATCTGATAATCGAGAGGTACTTTCCAAGGCACTTCGAATTAAAAAGAAAACGTTCAATTTGGTCCAGTAGTTATGGAGATACAGAGATCCTCGTCGATTTGAACCCAAGAATTCATGAACAATTGCACTGGCGCGTCAGCACCTCACCTGGCGACGCGCGACGCCTTGTCCTCCACTACTGTGCACATGCGAGGTCCGAGCTTCAGCGTCAACTTCCGCGTTCAATATATTTACAGTCACTCACTTAGAAAACAATCTATAACATTTCTGATACATTTGAATTTTTTCTGAATATTGTCGATCAATGTTCGTTCCTTAACGTTAGTTAACCTTCGAGACCTGAATTTAAAAAAAAAAAAGTAGGTCCGACCAAATTCTTATTTATTAGAAAACCATTAAGGTCAATATTTATAAACAAATGCAATTTTTCGGAAACTAATGAAGCTACAGAACTGAGTTTCGGCACACGCTTTTACAACTGTGACACCAAGAACATCCTCCCACGCTGACCTTGACCTACATACGCCTACAGAAAATTAAACGGATCATTATCTTTTAACAGCACGTGCATCACGCCGCAACAGTCAGTGAAGACTCCGGAGTCCGTCTCCGGAACTCGAAACATTCAATCTTCGAACTCATCGTTACTTCTAACTCGGAACTCCGAACTCCGAACTCCGAGGCCAGTGCTCCAACTCCACAGTCGCGATTCCGAAATAGTTTGTAAATACTCTGCCGTGATTAATTACATTGATATTCGAGTGTTTACCTATTTGTGTACTACTTCGAAGTCAGTGAAGGCCCACTTCAAAGAAAAGTATATAAGTCTTTAAAGACAAATTAAATATCTTTTTCTGTTCACAAACACCTTAGAATCCCTATACGGAAAAGCTTGCGCTTCTCGTGCTAAATCACCTGGAGCAGTTTTTCCAAATTTCCTTCCTTCCTATCACGAGAGGCTGCTTTGTTAGCTTTATGGGTGATTGTCGGAAATTCTTTAATATAATAAAGGCTTTCCTACTATCAATAAGCTTAGGAAGACTTGGCAAACTATCCTATCAATTCTACTTCTCTCCCCTATAGGGAGACGTGCTATTGTTTGCAAAGGGTCGTGTCCCGACTTATTAGGTTTTCGACCCTAGACTCGAAAGGACCCGACCGTCGATTCATTTCGACAAAATCGCGCATCACGCGACCTAACAATAGTCTTAAAAAAGCGCCCAGCGACAAGGTGAAAAGAGTGCATTAAACGGGGGAGAAAGCATGCGAAAGAAAAAAATCCTCCCTCGACACATATGCCTGTATGTATGTACACGCGTGAGAGAGGGTGCAGTAGAGGAGTTGCGATGTAGCAAGGGAAGGGGGCGGGAGAGAGAAGAAAAAAGCAGCCGCGACGGCATGGTTCAGGGGTGACCAAGCGTGTCAGTGTGTCAACTGCGACGCTATAAGCATGGGCTTTCTTATTTCGATTTCACGCGCCCGCGGAGAGGAGAAAAATGATGAATCGCTGCGGGAAACGCTGACGAGTGCAGCGCGCAGCGCAGATTGGGGCTCTTTCCCCGTTGCATATGGATTCGCGATCGTAAGTGGGGCTGATTTGTAATTGGGTTTGTCCGCGCGGTACAGTCGAACCACCTGCGCTTTCACATACGTTGTAATTTTCTTTTTAATCGGCGATTATCGATGGGACATCGTGTGGTCTCTTTCAATATTTATATACATTTACCCACCCAGACCTTTTTCGAAACTAAAGCTATCCTCGGAATTTCCGCGATTTAACTTAAGCATCAATTTCTCCATCGAGATCCAAACTGACTGTGTAACCCAATAGCGCACTGCGCACGCATTATATATCTGCCAAAGCTCCGATATATAAGACCGCGCGACGAGCACAATAGCCGGCGGCAACAAGAGATTTTCAGGCGTCGACTTGAAAATTTCTCACACCCCCTCCTCCGCCGTCGTCGTCCTCACCTCCATTCTACCCCGACTCTCTCACGCGGAGCTTCGAAAAAAAAAAAAAAGAGGAAAAAACTGGCGTCCTTACTCGCTCTCCTTTTTTTCACCTCCTACATATTGTCGCGCACGCACACGCTCACTTGTACAAAGAAAGGAGAGAGCGAAGCGCGTGTAAGATGAGCCCTCGCTATACTCTCTCCCTTGTGCACGCGCCAACGTGGCTACACACGTACGTATATAAGGGCGTCTCTCTCTCTCTCTCTCTCTCGGGTCCCTCGTGCGTATAATATCGATCGTCAAGTGAACGAATTCAAACAAAGAGGCGCGGAGTCGGCGTCGCTCGGCGCAGCTTTCAATTTGGTGAATTAAACACACTCGACGAGCCAAGGGTTTTTCTCCCGCCTGCGTAGTTACGTATATCCGATCGAAATATCGATCCGCGTGTATGCGTATGCGTGTGCGTGTGCGTGTGCGTGTGTATGCACATGCGCGCGCCAAAAAACCGAGAGAGAAAAGGGGGGGGAGGGCGAGAGAGAGAGAGAAGGGTGGGGGATGAGCAACTGACGTAAACGCGCTCGTGCCGAAACGTTATGCCCTATAGTGCAGGAAAAAGGTCGTTATTGCATTTAAATATAATCTGAGATGTTAAGGTGTCTATTTATTAATTCGAGGGCGTAGATTACCAATATCAACTTTAGGATAATGGAAATTGAAAGCCTCATTATTAAAAAATGCATGAAAATTAAAAATTGAAACGTTTATCGGTTTGCTATTATCTCGCTCCTGTGGGTCTGAGAAAGTATTAAAAAAGTCATATATTTTGGATCTAAGAATTGTTAAATATATATTTTCATTTATTAAAATTAAAACTTATGACGTATTAATTTAATATGAGAAAATCGTAGTAAGCTATTAGAAAGGAATAAATACAAACATATTATTGAATCTTTACTTACGAAAAGTAATGCGAATAGAAGTATACACACTTTTATGAATTCAGGGGTTTTAAAAGGCGCGCGTAATAGGGAACGAGAGCGCGGCGATTATGGCCGCCATTATATGTGACGCCGAGGTACGCGGAGCAACGACGCAGTGAGAGCACGGAGGACTTGCGCGACTCTGCACTCAATGTCTATTTTATGCTAATTGCTTAAACATATTTACTCCGTAACTATAGATATGAGCATTATGTAAATGTTGTATAATATTGTTTAACTATTTCATTTGGCGGTAATTACTATTTAAAAAAAAATTATCTTGGTGTATATAACTCATAGGCTAATCATTTTATTACAGTCAAGAGTTGCAAATCGTTTCATGAAGACAAAAAAAATCAACAACATTTAAGTCTCGTTTTTGAAGAAATTACAGCCCCCTTGAGTTTTTGCGAAATCGGTGTTTATAACAAATCTTATCATCCGAATCAATCAAAATTTTAACCGTATAATATTGAATAGTTAAACTAACTTTTTGTAAATTTTTAGCTTTCCTTAAATATTTTAAGTATATAAATTTATAGCGTAAAGTCGAACTGGTTTTTTGCAATTTGCAACAACACTAATAAATATAGTATAAATTAATATATCACATTGTTCGTCTTGAAAAAACACATCGATTTATTATGAGGTTTTTTCGCTCATATGAACAGGAGCCGAGAGAATAGCTAAAAAACGAAAATTTTTTTAATTTTTAATGTTTATGCATTTTTTAATCAATAAATCTTTTAATTTCCTAAAGTTGAAATTCGTAATCTACGCCCTCGAATTAATAAATATCACCTTACATCTCATATTATATTTAAATGTGTGATGAAGTCTAAGCCACCTGGACTACTATTATACTATTATACCTTCAGCTAGTCGCTATATCAGAGTATTCGCGTGGAAGAGGTTATTGATTGATTAGTTGCTACAGTTTCGTATTTGGATAGATTCTTACGCGCATATCTCCAATAGCAATATTATCGATGCCGAGAGGAGAAATATTGATACGCAGCGTACGTGCACTGTTTATTCTTCGGATATACGATAATTGCGCCATGGATTATTTAGTTTATGCGTAATGTAACTCTTGCAGAACTTTTCGGGACGATGGAAGTGCGTTATTATACGTTCACTCCTAGAGTTTACCTCAATTTCCGAAATTGTATATATTTTAATGCTCGCGCAAAGATTTATGCGCCGCGTTTTAATTAAGCCGCTAAATATTCCGCGACGCTTTTTGCGGGGCTACATCGTGCTGAACTATGTGACATTATTGCGTCGTTAAGTTTATAATGCAACCTCGAAATAGCTCAGGGACCGCGCAGAAATTGGGATGGTAAAAAATTCGGTTATCAAATATGCGAGTGCGCAACTGAAAATATTAAATGCAAGTATTCCGCAAATATTCATTAAAATGAACTTTTAACAGTTTCTTACATTCAACTTTTAAGTAACTATATAGACAAAGAAGATTTCATTTATGTTATAAAACAGTCAAATCGATGTGTTATTCAACATTTATCTTGCATGAAAATTCATATACGCAAAACCAGTCGAAATCGAATGAGAGGTAATTGGAATAAATCAGCAATCATCTCCATAAACCTATAATACGACATGAAAAATCAAATTGCATCACCCGACACTTGTGCCGAGCTCGAAACGCGGTACTGCGCACATCACCGTCAACCAAAATAAAAAACAACGTCAAACTCAGGAATCATCCTATTGCATATTTCAGCTATGAATTCCATTGCCTAATGTATACAATTATAACAAATTTACAGATCAATCTCATGCTTTGACAAACAAATCAGCCGATACCTCAAAAGCCAGGAAAAACAAAAAATCCATTATCGTCAGTTCATAATAACGAGAAAATCTGCGTATATAGAATTTGACAAAGTTGCACTGGAAGCTCGTGCCTGGCCATCCACCAAAAGTGCCTCCACACATTAACACGTCCCGCTGGCCGAGATCCAGAGAGCGACAGAGAGAGAGAGAGAGGGGCAGAGAGAGTCCATAGAGCTCTCGAGGTATATACAGAGTAGAAGGCGGGAGAGATGAGCTTTAATAAGCGTCCGGTTGGCCGCGATCGCTATCAAGACTCTGGTGCAGAGCTAAAAAGTAGGCTCTTAAGTGCGGCCGCGCCGCCGCCGCTGCTGCTGCTGCTGCTAGTGTGCATCATCAGCGAGAGAGAGAGTGAGAGAGAGAGCTCAAAGTGTGTCGTGGGGTTACAGGGCAATGATGGAGTGACTTAATAAATGCCTACCTCGTGAATATTCATATCGTGGATGAAGAGGAAAGGGGAGGAGATTGGGAGCCCCGATTGCGGAAACGACGAGGTTATCAGCTGCTGCTGCTGCTGCTGCTGCTGCTGCTACGAGATATATATAAGCCCTTAGGAAGGCCTTGGGGATTTGGGTCGATGATTTTAGGAGAGCTGGAATTGAATTTTCGACGCTAATGAGAAAGTGCAGGATCGCATGGCGGCCGCTGTTGAGCAACTGTGCATCGCGGTTAAACTGATGCAGGATTGCGGACGAACTGTTTTTTGGATCTTCGCTTGTGCTTGACACCTACACAATTAACATCCTCCGTATATAAATAATGTTGAAGCGTTAGTAGCTAAACAAATTGCGATTAGATTTTCTCGTTCGAAAAGCACATCGATTCTCAGCGAGGGAATAATCTATGATGGGTATGGATATAGATTTACAGCCCCAGCAGCCGATCATATGTACAAAATAGAATTTCGGCGAGTATCGACTCGAGCTATCCATCCAGTCTTTCGAGCATCGGCCTTTACACGCGCGACAGCATTAAAAGTGCATTAGGCTAATTTTCCGCAATGTATTTTTCGCTCCCCTCTGTGCGAAGCGAGCGCACGAAACCAGACACAGCGACACGACAAAGTATACGGCGGCCCTAAATTATCGATCGTGCTGCTGCACGTGTATTATCCGATGCGTGCAGTGCAAAAGGGGAAATGATTGCTAGCTTGACTGTGTGCACGATCGCGGGGAGAGGCTAAATTTTCAGAAAAGGCAGAGAGAGAATTGAAATCATCTCGAGAGCTTTTCTACGCGGCTTTGCGGAGGAGGTGACTCTTCGTTTTTGCTGTCCTCTTTTCTCCCAACACGAGATTTTACGGGGCTCTGATTTGAGAATAGTTTTTTTCGGGAAGAAATGGAAAATTCGAGTTTCCCCGTATGCGCCATAACTTGACATTTTTCTCAGATGTTCGTATGTAAACACGATAGTATAATATTTAAATTTTAATTCGACACTCGTTATATATATGTATAAATCTATAGTAATTTTTCTCCATACATTAAACACTGCTAGGATTTAAAAGCAGTATAAAATGACATGTTAATATTCTATCTTCTACAAATAGACGCTTAATTATATTAATTAAGAATCGGCACTAACTATAAAAGATCACTTGGAATCCTACCCGTAAACTATATAAAGCCTAAACGTCGCAAACACCCAGGAAAAATTGTAACAAAAATCTTTATGGAGTCTATGCAATAGCAAGCTTTAACAGCCAAATTGTAGACTTGGAGCTGTAGCCACGGTGCATGCAAATAAAGCACGGGGCATGAAAAAACTGGCCAAGACGTCGGCACACACATACACACACTCGAGAGGCCAGGCATTTTACGGCGGCGCATCGCGTGCGGTATCGTCGGCGCCGGTTAATTTGTTCCGACGTTCATATACACACATATATATAGGGATCAGCGAAGCAGTACTAAGTGGCGCGATTTGTTTCGTAATCGGCGGTCTCCGTGCGCATGAAATTAGCATTCGCACAGTTCCGAGAGAGAGAGAGAGAGAGAGAGAGAGAGAGAGAGCGAACAATCGCCGAGCTGCTGCACCAACGCAATTGACCAAGCGGGAAATAAGTATATGTGCGTGTACTTGCGCGTCTTTCGGAAGTTGTGCCGCGAGAGAGTCGGGGAAAACGGGAAAGAAGAATATTTAATGTCGACGGTGGCGCCTGGAAAAATGCGAATATACGCTAATTGCGTCCACTTACGCCTCGAGTTAATGCATTTTCATGAGTCTGAGCTGCGCTTCTGTTTTGTTTTTTTCTATATTTTTTTTTTATTTTGCCTTTTTCCGAGTTTTTTTTCTCCATGCAACTGGTCTTTAAAACTGCAGAGATGTGCGCGTGCAGCGCGTAGAAAATCTCGTCTGAAGTCACATATGAATATTCGAAGAAGATTATCGAGGATTGATTAATCATCGGCCAAGCTTGTGTCGCATTTGGTTTTCTGTATTTGGAGTGCGAATGGATTTCGTATTCGAGCGCAATATTTCGAGTGTTTTGCGTGATGTTGAATAACAAAGGGACTTTGTTTGCTTGTTTTTAAATGTACACATAACTAAGACGACAATATACTGAAATAGAAACAATTATGAGATACGCTTATCTCGTATAATAAATCAAAATGTAGTCATCTAAATTGTCCAAGTATGAATAAATATCGGATCGATCGCTTAGGTACTAAAAATGCACAAAATAAATTAAAGCTTTAATAAATAATATGCAAACAATGCCAGAGTACTTGAAAGCTGTACACATTCATGGTAGGAACATCGCACAAAAGCGCAATTTTCCGCTGCCACGCGGAGCTCGCACTTTTGAATGCGCAGCATTATAAACGCGCACGATGCATCGCAACAAGGCTTCCTCGACATCTATCGGCACGCGATTCACGTGTGTCCCGCATCAAGTGTACACTCGATCCCGGCAGCTACGGCAGGCGAGCATTCGTTTCCGGTGCACCGACTCAGCACTATATTTCGAGCTTGCGAGTACGAGACGAGCGTGGATGCTGATCGGTTGGAAAGAAAAAAAGAAGGTATCGCCTCTGATCGCCGAGAGGACTATTTTAGTGTGCTTGCGCTGCGGCCGAGTGTCGACTTACGAATTTTACGACGCTTATAAAGAGACTAATGAGCGAACTGTGCGTATCGATGGAAGGGCACAGAGCTCGAGAGAGAATTGGCGTGTAGAGAAAGATATTTATATGGGGTAGTTAGAGGGGTTTTGTTGAAATTACGTTGAGATGTATTTTGGGATATGAAAATATTTTGGATCAATGATATTTATAGGTGGGATCGGTTCTGCGTATAGGGCGTAAAAGTATTCGATGATTCAATTCGGTTTACTATAGTTGGATATTGATACACGTATCAATTAGTATAGGCATGGATAAAAAATTTTTACGAGATTTCATTACTTGGCTAAACTGTAAAGATCAAACGACTACTATAATATTAAACTCTTGGATAAATTTCACTATAAATACCTAGATGTTATAAACGTACAAGTCATTGACTTTTATAATCTACAAAGGCGTAAGTAATATGTGATCTCACAAGTTCAACGGCATTCCTGTGAACCTTGACGTAATAAATTATAAACTTGATAAAATTCAAAAGCACAACACTGCAACCACTATATCAAGTATATTAATTTAGTATATTCATTACATTTCTAAATCATATTAGTACTGCACACAACACAGACAAATAAATTAATATATTTTATTTAGTTCAATTGCCCGAAATAAACGGTAACAATTCCACAAAGAAATATTTTCATATTAGTATGCAAAAAAAATAATGAAACCTACGTAGAATATACGAGCATGAATAACAAAATAAATTAATTTCTTTAAAATACATCTCAATAATATTTCTAAATGAAAATAAAACATATTTCACACCAAACTGTGCGCGCACCTCCGTATAAACAAACCACAACAACGCATATCTTACTCTAATAAAGCCTCCAGCCACAATAAAACTAAAAAAAAAAACATCAAAATTTCACCTCCAGATTCACGCGGAGCACGTGTTACACACTAGGGGTATGGTAAGCGTAGCGGTTAGCGGATGAGCATCGTTCTCAAACGGATTGAGGCCATTGCGCAAAAGACACGACAATCCACACACAATTCAACGCGGAAGCAAGACCGTTAGTTCACGAGAGCACGGGACAGACTTTAACGCGGAAGCTCAGAGACTGTATATACAACGTTGGTTGCCGTGCGACTATGGTCGCTCTTACTCATTGTTCTTGCTGCGCCCCATAACTTTCTAGGCCTGCCAACTCATCGCCCCACCGGGGAAAGTTACAAGGGCGCGTCGAATGTCCGTACGAAAAACAATTCTGCAATTAGTCGACGTTTCAATATAACACTTAAAAAAAAAACTGAGAGATAAGCTACACCGAGCGATGAAAAAAAAAACACGCCAAGTACTCGAGACAGTGGCGCTTTGATTTTCCAGCCGAGTTGCGCGCGCGACTCGTTATCCGTCAACAATCGAACCAGCCGCCTCTACGTCGGTGGTTTGAAGCGGTGGAGGCAGTGGCGGCAGTAGCACCAGATCGCTTATCGCTAATGGTCGCGTCGTGGAGGTTTATCGAGAGGGGAGGCCGACGTCGTCGCCTCTCTCTCTCTCTCCCCCGGCGCCTAACTGCCTGCTAATTAGCGGATTGAGCTTAGATGAGGCGCGCGAGATTGAATAAAGTGCTTTCGACGCTGTTACGGTGAGGCTCCATCGTTCGCTCTCTCTCTCTCTCTCTCCTCTGATATATGTATATATGTAGACTTTGAGCGAATTCCGCGTGTACGTGTTGTGTTTGGAGAGTGACGATCAGCGCTATGGCGATGCTGCAGCGATGAAGCGGTGAGATGAGAAAGATTGGGTGGATGGACATGGTTTGAAAGTGTGGAATGAACTGTGGCGATAATGTGAATGCGATGGTTGAATGAGAATAAGATTGACCGTGTGTGCGTGTGTGTGCTAGCGTGTGATGCAGGAGTTGCTGATACTGCGTGAAAGTGATTCTCCCTGGCTAATTGACTTTTCACACGAATAAATGAATAGTTTAGATGAGAATTATTGGATTTGTCTCTGGTTATTTTTCGAAAGCACTTTTTTCAGTCCAGTATCGAAATTCGAACGGAACTTTAAGGGTAATAAATATAAAACGAAATAGTCTATATAAGTCTCTGCACTTCCGGTCTATGAATCTGCGTTCGCGTGCGCGCTTTATATCGCGGTCGTGACTAAAATTTACTACACAGCCCATGTAAGATCCGAGTAAACAAAAAAAGCATTTATGGAGGAATCATCAAGACTAACGAATGCATGCGCGCATCCCGAAATTCGCAAGTAGTCAAAACACAGCTGAACCTGCGAATCTCCGGTCCGCGGTACACGACGCACAAAGAGAAAAGAAATACCAGAATGAAAAAAAAAAATAATAAATAAATAAACAAAATAAAACAGATGACAGTTGCGAAGAAAAACCAGAACGATCGTCACTCGACATGCACGTGTAGGCGCGCGGCGGCGGCCGTACCGTGGTGGTCTTGTCTAGGTCGTTATCGTCAACCTCGGCGTCATCCAACCTAGCAATGCCGAGTAGGGGAATAGCCGCCAGAATCCGCCGAGCTCCCCGTGCCAGGAGCCCGGCAGCCCTGCAAACTCCGTCGCTCAGCGTCCGGCCTACCTTCAGCACGGACTCCATCTCTCTATCTCTCTATAACACTATCTCTCCTTAGTTCACTCTCGAGGATATTTATGGCCGCCGGACTTCCTCTGTAGGTGAGAAACCGGTTGACTGCAGTCGTTGGTTCTCCTGGGTAGCCGATCGCTGTTGCAGACCTGCAAACCTGGCCGCGCGAGCGGATACTTTTTTTTTCGTTGCCTTCGTTCTTGTCGCGTGGGTGTGTCCCTCCGCGTCGCTCTCATGGAAAGAGAGAAAGAGACGCAGAGGCCACGAGCGCGAACGATCGAGCCCTGCGGCGATAAGATCGATGTGGCGTTGGCGTGAAATTTTCGTTTTACGAGTCGCGATAACGAGGCAAGCGCGGTTTTCGAGTCCGATGCTTCTTTGGCTTTCATGGTGTATTCAGATTTTGCTTTTACGAGTGCTGCTGCTCGATGGGCGAGAGAGTTTCAAGAGGAAACGCGTGTACGTCATTTTTGAAACATTTGCAATATGCGCAGATTGAGATAATGTAAAAGTTCGTTTTAACTGCTATTAGCACAGATCAAAAAGAGATTGTTTGTACAATTTATGTGCATGTGTTCTATTTTTGAGCACGATAAAGCTTCAAACGGTGTATTTGTGATATTTGTACACAGTAGATTATAATTTAGTCATCATTTTATTGCAATACAAAATCTGAATGCATATGATGCTAGTAGCATCCAATAAATGCATGTTTAAAATAATAATTTTTTGGCTTGAATAAATAAGGGACAACATTGACACATTTATAAAAATTCACTTCAAAACAGTTGTAATAATAAAAAAAAAATCAGCTTTTCTAATTATTTGAAAAAGTATTAGATAATAATTACACCACTTTAATACAATAGAATGCAAACTGGTGCAAGTACAACGTCAAAATGGAAAGTTTTATACTGACTCATTTACAATATATATACTGTGCGTAACTGCGATCCTCGTTTTCAAGAAAACTTTCGGAGTCACGAGGTTCTATTTCTGGTTGCAAGCGCAACGAAAAGCTTTTAGATTTAGAAATCTATCTTCGTAGTCTAATTTTATAGTGTGTGACTATTTTATCTTAGACACGCTACAATGAACCCATGATAGCCATTGTTAAAACATCGTTGCACTTAGTTACATTTATTTTGAAATTACTTTGTGTAAAGTTGATTAATTTTTAATAACGAACTCGCAAGAACATGCATTTATATATTTATATTGCTTTTATTGTTTGCATAAGAATACAAACGATTTTAAGTAAATATAATTAGAACTGTTTCCAAAAGGATTATGTAATAACTAAACAACCGAAAATACAATTTGTCTAGACTGAGAATAAAATAAAAAACCTTTGCAGCTTTCTCGTAGAGCAAGAGCAGAATTTAAATGAAGAAATATTCAAATGTATTTGATCAGTTTATCGATTTTACGAGCTATCTTTAATTTATAAACATTAATAAAGAAAAAAAATATTTTAAAAAAAATACAATTTAGCTAGAATGGAAAAAAATCACAAATACCCAAGAGCTTGCGCGCCAAAAAAAAAGGAATGCAGATAGAAAACCTCGAGAAGGGGCCCAATTTCCAACACAAACGAAAACTTCGCCTGCCGTGTCCGTTCGTCAAAAATAGGCTCGATGGTTCGCGCTTAAACGTCGATGAAAATCCCGCCTCGTTTGCCACAGCCTCTCGCCAAGGTAGCGGCGGGTTCGCGTGTACTCTCGCACTGCTTCTACATGTACGTATGTATATACGTCCGTTGTACCTTGGTTAATAGTAAAGCACGCGAAGTGAAAGAGAGACTCGGCAAAGTATATAAGAGACACGCGGGGCTTTTCGGTCGGCGCGCGTTTCGCGGACTACTCGGAGCCGGCCGTCGGTGCCGGCGTCTTTATATAGAGTCCTCGGCGGCTCCCCGACCCACACGTCGCCGTCGCCGCCGTCGTTGTCGTGTGCACCGCACCGATGGAAAAAGCTGCGAGACAGACAGGGAGAGAGAGAGAGAGCGAGACAGAGCGACAGAGAGACAGAGAGAGAGAGAGAGAGAATATAGGCGTGGAGCACACCTTAGTCAGTGCATATTGGGAATGCGCGAGTAGGTGAGCTGGTCGAAAGGGAGTCGAGTTGAAGCAGGAAGTACGTCCAGGTGGAAGGAGATATACGCGGAGATGGAAATATGGGCTCGGGTTTGTTATTGATGTTTTCGAGACTTTTGCTCTACTCTCTTTTTTCCTCCTCGCTTCGCATATTTTTATTCAGGATCGGAAGGGTTGGGGGGCTCGCAGATTTGTTGCATTGCATAAATCAACAATGTGGGTTGAATTTAGAGTGAAACTACGATTTCGTATAGCTGTGGAGGATTAATATTTTTCAATAGACCAACGTTTATTCTGGTTTATTCCACACTGCATTCGATTTCAGTAAGGGTCATTGAATTCATCAAATGATTGTATACATTTCTTAATGTAATGTTTAAAGTAACTTGAAACCTTAGTAATATTAGTAATGTATAACGATTGATTATAAGTAGACAGTATGGTTGAAATATTTGCGCTTGTTACTTCCAATACCAAATCTAAATATAACCTAGAAACGAGTAAAACAATTCGGTTCGATGTATAGTTCGATCAAAGAACATTGTGACAGCAAGATCTCATCAACAATTGCATCATAAATCAATGCGCAAAATAAGCCTGCGAGCTCTAATTGCACATTATCCAGACAGTTCCAGTTAAATCCGCGGCGATCTATAAACAAATGAAACAAATACTCTCGAGGAGTGGGACGCACAACAAGGCAAAAAATTCTTATATACACGAGAAAGAGAGAACACCCTTCGAGTCTCGAACGTGAAAAGTGCGCTGCAGCGCTGTAGTCATGGACTCTCTCGAGCCATAGAGCGAATCGATCGAAAAATCGCGGCTCGCGCACAGGAAAGACAAAAACACGTCTCGCACGCGCGTCTACGCAGCCAAGCTGAGAGGCCTGGAGTATGCAGAGTGAGAGAGAGAGAGAGAGAGAGAGAGAGAGAGAGAGAGAGAGAGAGACGTAGTACACGCAGGCACGCTCCAACGGAGGCGTCATCGGTTTTGTACGGCACGAAAAATCCGTGCAACCGCAAACCACGCGGCTCTCCTGCGTTTCTATTCTCGTCTCGGCGAGTAACGATAGAATATACCGCGCCTGCATGTGTATGTGTGTGCTGTGCGCGGAGAGGAGCGAGAGTGAGGAACACGACACTACTGCGCCTTTGGAATATCGACGTCTTGCGCGTGTGCCCTAAGCAGCCTGGCTAACATATCGACGAGCTCGAGGAGGAGAAGCCGAGCGTGATACCGATATACCCGATGCGCGCGTATCGAGTGGCCCGACTTATTGCGCCTCTTTTATTGCAACGACGGAGATGCGAGGGTCCGGGCAATAAAAAAAAAACGAAGCGCGCGTGCAGAACGGAACGCAGAAAAAAAAATGACCGGCGAAAATAGAATTTCGCGATGCGCAGAGAGGCTCACCACCACCCACGCATGGAGATTATTCCGTTCCGCGTCGGTGATCTGGTTCTTTTCTCGAGAGACGCGCGACGTGGGCTTCTTCTTCTTCTTTGACATTTTGCAATTAAAGAGGGCCCCGCTACCCTTTCGCCGGCCCCGTGGAATGTCGGCAATTAATTTTTATTGGGAGGAGGGAGGGACTCTGCGGCTGTAGTGAGAGAGAGAGAGGTTAATTACGTTCTCGGAATGATTATTGTTCGAGGAGCGCGGGACGAGACCGACAACGCTTTTCTAATCCCTATTAAACGCACTTATATGCGACCGCAGCTCATGGGGTCTTCTTGTTTGAGGCGAGCGATAGATTAATGAGAATTATTCAATTTTTGTTTCTATTAATTCATTGATGGCCTGCTGTGGGAATGTGTCTTTGACGAGGTCTGGCATAACGGATGTTTGCGGAATGCGCGGAACTCGATTGCTAAGTTACGGAGCTAGTTATGCGACAAAAAAACGTAATTTGCATTCAATTTACAAACAAAAAAAAACTATTGTTTGAATTACCAATTTCTGCATCTATAAGATATGAGAAACCTGTAAACTCGCACTCTCACGTCTATCGATACGAGATAGATAAGCATTCGAAAGAAAAAAATAAAACAAGTCGCTTGGTACACAGATGAATTGAGTGAGAGACGAACCGCTAACCGATCGCATTCCGAGTCAGTTGCCCAAATATTCACGCGAGAATTGCCGTCGGCCGTGCTATTATCGCTCATAATTCAATCCCGCATGCGTTTGCGCGCTCGCGTCAGAAAGCTTGGAAGCGTCGGAAGCAGCTTCGGCGGCTTTCCGGCGGGGGCAGCATCGACCGGAGAGAGAGAGAGAGAGAGACTTCGAATTGTTATTTATATGTAAACTCTGTGTGTCTGTCGAGCTCTCTATTACCAACGCATGGCTCGCGCGCGACGCAACTCTTGCCATGTCAGTGTATGATAGTTGGTTCGTGCAGGGAGAGAAATTTACACGTAAAAATTTCCATAATTTTGATCGACAATTAGTATACCGTATACTAATGTGGCAATAAACTGGTATTTATTAACTTTTTGTATACCAGTATAAAATTTAAAATTATTAAATGTTGGAATACTACATAACAAATTTTACTGATACTGCATATCAAATTTTATTGATACAATATTTTTTTTAATTTTCAAAATTATATTTTTAGTATACCTATTGCTGTTATTGAGTAACATTCTATTATTTTACTTCGCTATCGAGTTTCGGAGAAATTAATGATTTAAGGTAGTTCTATGGGTCCTCTCTAGTCAGCAGAGAGATGAAACGAAAAATTAAATACTTTAAACACTTTAATAAGCGTATTAAAGGTATTTAAAAATTTTTTTATATTCTTTATTATTTTATTAAAATAAAACATTTTTGAAAATAATTTTTTTCTGTTTATTTCTATTGCTTCCTAAATTAACACGTGAAAACAAGATTTTGCTTGTTTTGGTAGTAAGTATCTGTTAATTTTACACGATAACTTATAATAACTATTATATTTTTGAAAAACTGAGATATCCATCTATTAAAATCTAGTTTTTCAGTAATGGCTTAGACCGCTAACTATACAAAAATCTTTCACTTACTATCTCACGGAAAACCTGTCTCATAAGAGCTAATATTACATACCCGTAAATACATCAACTTTAATTTACAATATTTTTAATTTTTACACGAAACTCGCCTCAAAATTCATAAAATATATTCCGTAAATCCTCCTGTATATTTCTACGTAATTATTTTTTATGTCTTAGAAAGTCAGATTAACCCTAGAGCTACCTTAACATTCTTATTTCACTTCGCTATCAAGTGTCGGAGATATTTTTTACTTATTGATTTATTGGTTAGAACTAAATTTAATTTAATAAAGCCTATAAATTTACATATATCGCAAGCTATTCACGTATTATATCGCAACCTATAACGCATATCGCAACTAATCTATAACGCATTATCGCAATCGCAGCTCACATGTATGTAAAGATCTAATACTTTCTTCTATAGTAATCGTTATTAATTCTAACCACATGCGTGCCGACTTTACAAGACACCTCCTAGCGGGATCCTTGTTGTGAACTTCATTGTTTGCATAATATTTTCAACAATACATCTTCAATTTTTAGTATACTGAATAGCAATTTTTAGTACGCTGTATGTCATAATTTCATAAACATGTACTAAATTTTTATATTAATATATTAAATTTGTCTCAAAACCCAAATTTGTCGCTCGATTGGTGAAAAGTATAGTAATTTTTACGTATAAATTTCTGTCCGTGTACGGCCGACACCGTTTCACGCGCGTTATATATCTCCGTATTCCATGTAACTGGAACATTATATCGAAGGAAAATATATACCTATGTACGAATGTTAAAGTGCGTGTTTTATTATTGTACGCGTAAGTGCTGCGCTCCTTTTACTTTATCGCCGACTGTGAATAATTTATTCGTCGCGCATTGATTTGTGAAAAGAGTTTTACAATCAACGGTTCCGCGCGCTTATGACGATAGGATGGAAACATTCAATTGCGAAAGCGGTAGTTATGAAATAGCGCAATTAATATAAAAGAAATATATTATATACATGCTGAAGGAAATTGTATGTTTCTGTATATGGGCCATTTAAAAAAAAAACGTAAATTCCTGTCCCCGACAATTATTGAAAATATTTGCAACAAATTCATTATTTTTTTTCGCGAAGAGTGTTGTGTATTAATATGTTTAAAAGAATCCATTTTAAAATCTCATTAAAAATAAAAATTTTGTCCCCTAAAAGACCCCTGGCTGTCACCAAGCATTGCTCGTATGTTTTCTTATCATATTCTTTTAACAAAATATAAACTAGGGTATCGTAAGTTTTGATTATTTGTTTTGCTCCTATAAATAGATACTTTTAATTACTACAGTAATATTTAAATTATTTTTATATCATTTTAATTATGTGTCAAAAGTTGTCACCCAATTTTAACAAAAAACTTACAGTGGAAGCATAGTATTACACAAAATGAAAACAAATTATTTTTAGCATTCTTGTACTTGATAAAATTAAAGATATATGAGTGAAATATAATATTTTAATGTATAGCAAGTTTTTAAAAAATTGTAGATCTAAAATATAACCGGTTTTTTGAAAATTTTTTCTGCGTACCTTTTTATCTATAATTCCTTTGGATTGAAATATCCAAGGTATAAAACAGTTTTTAAAAATAAATATTGTTAAATATTTTAGCTTATAATATATGGAAATAAATGCCTTATTAAAATTTTTTAATTATGCTTTATCAAGGCTTATAATCAAACAAAATAATATGTGTAACGTCCCCTGGCATATTTTGTAAATTCAGCTTTAACATTGAAACACAACAGTAAAAAAAATTTTGTTTATAAACTTCGTTGTCTTTGTAAATACAAATGCAAAGAATTATGAACCACATAAAAAAGATAAATAAATAAATAAATACAAATAAATAAATACAAATCTAAATCATAAATTTTGTTAATATTTTTTAATATGAGATTGCTATAAAATGTATTATTCATTCACCAATGATCTCAAATTTATACTACAATTTCAATAAGTATTATGTTTCAATATATTTATTTGTTAAGTGTTACTCATTTTAGTAACTTATATTATAAGACATTGAATACGAAAATCAACTTGTTCCAATATTGACAATGCATCTAATTCCCCTGGCACGAAATAATTTTTTTATAGACGCAACTTCATTTTCAAGCTTGTTTATGCTTGGCTAGTCTATAATATCATCATTTATAATTATAAGATGCCATACTGGTCGATAAAAAGTCAGAAATAAAGAAAATTTTTTTAAATGGCCCATATGTGCGATGTCCAGTATGAGCAGCAAAGACTCGTAAATTCTTTGAGCTCAACGTGCTCCCGCAGAAGCAGCAGCAGCAGCAGCCGTTGTTGGAATAATACAGCGATGCTCAGAATGTGCTTTTAACTCCATTAAAACGAAACGCTAACAGGAACTGGCAAGCCGCGCGCACTTTGTGCCTGCATACACATACACACATACATACGTGTGCGCGCGCCTTGGATCCTGCGAACAATTAAAACGTTTTATTCGTCGCGCCCTTCGCGTTGGAAACTAACGAGGCTCTCTCTCTCTCTCGTATACGTATGTACACACACACACAGCGCCAGCTTCCAAGTAGATGCGTCGCATGGCGTGTATAGCGATCAAAGAATTTGTCCTTAGCTATATATGGGGGTCCACGACGGAAGACATACGCCAAGCAATCGAGCTTTTCGTAAAACGTATTATGCAGTATAGCGCGTTGCTTGGAAAATGGCCTAATCGGATATTGGCGCAGGATATACACGCCGAAGACCTGCGACGTGGACGTGCGATCGCAGATGGCGCGGCGGCAGTGGAAAGGAAGTCGAGCCTCTTGTGCGTTTGTTAGCTTTGATTATCGCGGCGCGCATAACCTATATGCTGCTGCTGTGGCTCTCGGCACTTCCGCGACGTCCGTTGCTCATTAACGAGCTCAAGTTCGCGGCTATACGGCTTGGAGATGGACCGGCTAATTGACAGCTTTATCAGGGAATGCGGTAGACGAGTCGTCTTAGAACATCCGTAATTGTGGATTAGTATGGACTGTTAAGGGTTAAGGACAATATTTTCTTTTTAACGAAGATTATACAAAAATACGGAGATGAAAGAGGAATACCGAAGTTGTGATTTGATAGCTGTACTATTGTCATCTCTACTATTTTACACTCTTACAAGCTGTATGTATTATTAATAATAAAAATGTATGGTATAGCAGTTGATTTAGTAATCCTCTCTAAAAAGCTCAAAACTTGTTTATTCTACTTCAGAATTGTAACATCCTATGAAAACCATAGGATTTTCTTTTCTTTTTTCTATTATTCTTAACATATTCCAAGCTTGTCACTGTAGGTCTAACATTAAGTATAATCCGCCGGGCGCCGAACCATCGAGACACCCGCAACGCCATAAAAATCCAACGCCTGCCTCGCAGACGACTGGGTCAAAACAAAGCGAAAACCTAATGAGTTGGGAAAAACCTATCAACCTGCCGCGAGCTCGGAAGTCTTGCACTGCACCACCACTCATCAGAGGATTGTCCAAGGAAACCCAGGCATCGCTTCTAACCAATCACTAAAAACATCTTCCCACGCCGACCTTAACCTACATACGCTTACGCAAAATTAGGCAGGTCATTTAAAAGTACGAGAATCACGCTGCAACAGTTAGTAGAGATTCCGGAGTCCGTCTCCGGAACTCGAAACTTTCAAACTACAAACTCCGAACTCCAAACTCCAGAAAGCAGTCAGTTACATTGCTAAATCCGAATTCCGAGGTCCGAATTCCGCAAGACACCAGACACACAGCCAAACTACTAAGTCCGAATTCCACGTCAGTCATCAGTGCCATATAGAAGCCATCAACTCCGAACTCCGTGCCAACCATCGAAGCCATCAACTCCAAACTCCGTGCCAGCAACCGTGCGTGAAATAATCCGCCGCTATCGGTAACCCAAGTGTCTAGTAATAGTGTAAAAATAGCGAGAATTGTTCAAACTCAGCAATAAAGAGTGCAACAAATAAAGAGTAAGTTTTTATATGAACAAATCTATTACAATATACACAAACAAAATCAGCATTTGAATTCATCATCCGGAAAAACTTGCCCTTTTCGTGTTAAAGCACCTGGAGCAGTTTTTCCAAACTCCTTCATTCCAATAACTAGAGACTGCTTTGTAAGCTTTCTGGGCGATTGTGGGAAACTCTGAGTAAATTTCATAAAATATCTGATATATATATATACACCCTTTATTCGCGACAATTTAGTTGCCATACTTCATTATTCACATAGACTCTGCTTCGCAAATCTTAGTATTACAACTCCTTACATTTCGAAAGCCAAAAAAGAACCAACAAAACACATCAATAACGTTTCAATTAATTAACCGTATGCGTAGAGACTCGTATAGGCGTGCGCGCACCGTACCGGGACCAACCGCACGCCGCTGTCTGCCACGTAAAATCAAGCAATCAACGATAGGCACACCCCGCCGCGAGCGATTAATCCTTGCCCGAGTGAATTTTCGAATTACGAGGCTCTCCCCGTGGTCCGAACGAATTAGTCGAAAATCAGATAGAGAGAACACACGGCTGATAAA
>UELU01141577.1:40008-81757 GCA_900490025.1 Megastigmus dorsalis
TAAGCTTTCTGGGCGATTGTGGGAAACTCTGAGTAAATTTCATAAAATATCTGATATATATATATACACCCTTTATTCGCGACAATTTAGTTGCCATACTTCATTATTCACATAGACTCTGCTTCGCAAATCTTAGTATTACATTTAATGCATTATCTAGAGCACAATGTCAAGCAATTATCCTCAATTAAAATAATTATTCACTAAGTCGAGCTCTAGCGCGATCCAATCCGTAGACGCGCTACAACTCCTTACATTTCGAAAGCCAAAAAAGAACCAACAAAACACATCAATAACGTTTCAATTAATTAACCGTATGCGCAGAGACTCGTATAGGCGTGCGCGCACCGTACCGGGACCAACCGCACGCCGCTGTCTGCCACGTAAAATCAAGCAATCAACGATAGGCACACCCCGCCGCGAGCGATTAATCCTTGCCCGAGTGAATTTTCGAATTACGAGGCTCTCCCCGTGGTCCGAACGAATTAGTCGAAAATCAGATAGAGAGAACACACGGCTGATAAACATTGAGGGCTGCGCTTGCAAGTATATATATATATATATAGAAAAAATAACAGGTCGCAGCGCAGAGAGACGCGAGTTGAAGGGTGCATAGCAGCGTAGGCTATGTATCTCTCTCTCTCTCTCGAGGTTGGGAGTTGTAGGGAAAATTCGGATCGGACGACGACAAATATGGCTCGCGCATTCGTCATCAGTTAGTAAATCATGTACGTAACGCTGGCAGCGGATCTGTATGTCGAGTGAATGGGAGAGAAAGTAGGGATGTATATATGGAGTGCGCCACGGTTATTTATGGGGAACTCGAGCTGTTTTTATCCACTCGCGAACTTTTCGGGGAAGCAATCGGTTGACCTGTTTTTCTTTTCCCTTGTATATACGCCCCCGTGACTTTTTCTCCCCCTCTTCCTCGATGTTGCATTTCGATGAATGGCACGCGTATATGGGGGTGGGGATGAGGGTAGGGAGAGAGAGAGAGAAGAGTCACGAGATGAATGGTGTCAGATCCAGAGACTTTTCAGCTCGAGCTTTTCCTATGGCTGTGGAGAGGGTGATGTTGCGGGACATGTTTATTTACAGAGATAAGTTCCTCGAGTTTTTGCGCAATGCACGATGAACTGGATTTCTTGAATTAGTAACTGTATTTTTATATGCGTAACAGCTTTTCATCATAAATTTAGTTCGAGTTGAATTTCAAAAGGACGGTGGTTTGAAATTGATTTATACTCTCCTTAGAAAAAATTTTGGTTTCTCGCGCGCATTATTCTTTGAAGCGAAAACAATATGTCGTTAGTGTAAAAGTGATGATGAAGAATAAATAAGTTTGTATGTTTTGCGGGATCACATGTTTCGGATCGATAAACGAGGGAAACGAACAAACAAAGCTTCTACTTTTAAAAAAATGTCAATAACAAAGTAGGAAGAGAATGTAGACCCGTTACTAGCCTGGCGATGCTACCGAATAAAGCTTCTCGCGAGCTTTCGGCATTACAAATCAAACAGGATAGTCGTCAGTCTCGCGTAAATTGGAAATAGAACAACTGAAACTTGCTAGCGAGTGAAATGATTGTATTGTAGGTAGTATGAAGGGAGCGAGAAGGAAAAAGTTTAAAATTGATATGGATGTTTCCTAATTGGGAAGAGTATGAAAAATTTTGGTTTTGTTTGCAGTGTTAAGGGGATACAGGAATCGCCTGTTTTACCGGCATCAAGTTTTATAACTTTTCTCCCTAACAAATTAACCAATTGACTTGAAACTTTAAGAGATGATAGAATAATCATACATGATGCGCTATCAGCCCAGAAATTTCCGAAAAATAAAGTAATATAGAAGCTGGAGAAAAAAATATCAAATTTTTCCTGATTTCAATTTAATCCAAGAGAAGGCGTAAGTCTGACTTTTCAATAATGTTTCAAACGAAAAATATTGCATTTACGTAATTTGTCGATAATTCCTGGACTGAGCGCGTTTTATTTATGATCACAAAGTTTCAAGGCAATTGGTTAATTTGTTGTGAGTATTTCGATATCGTTAGAGTGGGTAAAATTTTAGTGACTCACACGTCCCCATAATCACAATACATTTTTACTGACGGGATGATCGTTTCACGTATTCAAATTTAAGATTTTCTGAATTTTTCATCTATATACAATTCAATTTTGAAATTTACTAGTTGCAAAAGTACACACAGAGAAATTCCAAAGTGAAAATTACAATAGTATTTTGTAATCTAATCTCGGATTGTCAAAAATGGAAAAATTACGATTGTTTCTGGTAAATTTTACCAGTTACCTATAAAATGTTACTAGGCGCATATAAAATTTTACTATTATTTATAATAATAAATTTTAGAATAGTAAAAAGTAAATAATAACTTTTACTAGAAACTGTTGTAATTTTTCCACTGTTGACAGTCTCTGATTGGATTACAAAGTACAGTTGTAATATTTACTTGGGAATTGCTCTCCGTGTATAGCTGCACACAGTATTCTTCTCGTCAAATTTCGCAATAAAAAGTTTCCCTGCGTGCAGTTATCCTTCACCACCGAAGTCCTCAATCGAACTCATCCACGCGAGCCCTTTCTCGTATGCCTATATACCAAACTCGTCTATTCTCTGGCCATTTCAAGAGACACTCTCTCTCTCACTCTCTCTCTCTCTCTCTCTTTCTCACACACACACACTCGACCGTCCTTGTAATCCCTTCTCAGAAGCGTCTCGCGACATTTGCATCGGCAACCCTCATCCGCTAAGAAAAAAAAGGCCAGACAATCGCGCGACGGCTGAAAAAGAAAGCGTGGCATGGCCAGAGGTGAGAGAGAGAGAGAGAGAGTCAGAGTAGATATCGATTCTATCGGTCGGCACGCACTAGAGAAAGAGAGACTCGCTGAATTTTTCATGCTCCCCACGGCTTGTCGAGTGTGATTGCGTTCTCTCTCTGTCTTTCCCCTTATCTCTCGCTCTCCGACCGCGTGACGAAAATAAGAAATTTCACGAGGGCCGCCGCGCGTAAAATACGACGCGCTTGCCGCGCTGCCACCGCGACGCAGCTGCCGGAAAAGGCGACCGGCACTCGTCTTCTCATGGAGATTGAAATTTTATTCAGTGTCTGCTTGTCTTATTGCGTCATTATTATTTATGGGGGGTCGTGTGCAGCGTGTACCGCGGGGGCGTCTTGCGTGCCCGAGACGAATCCTTCTAAATTGTCGGTGATTTGTTTTCTTGGGTCGCGGATCGATGGCTCGTATACGCCCGTCTCGTTATTTCGTATGGCGAATGACGGGACGAGGGTGAAGAATGGCGAGGGAACATTATATACCTGCACCGTGATTTCTTATGGGAATTTGTCATAAATATTGTTTGGAGCGTTAAACAGATTTGAACGATACCGCTATACGCCACACTTCTTCGGGGTAGTATACCGGACTTCCGGACTCGCGACTTTGACTTACCTGTAACAAAAAGAAACAACAATTATATACACATATATATATTTCAAACATTATCATTGCAAAACTAAAATAGATCTAATCTTAAAAGTACATAGTTAAAAGCAGGTGAAACAAATGATTTCTGAATAATTCTTCATTAATCTTAATAATGAATCACCGGTAGGTACTTGATTGGAAGCCCCCCCGAACAAAAGGGCAGACCCGTCGCTATACGACGCAGTGCGGCTGAAACAATCGATCGCTCCCACACGCTGCACTTAATCGAATCAATGGAGCGCCCGCGATAAACGTAAACGCACATCCTCATCCTCATGCCCGGCCCATCCGTCTATAATACACACATACACACACACACACACACACACAGAACCTAAACCCTCCTCCCCCATATCTTTATTTAATAACATCGCCTCCAGGTTCACTATATCCTTCCCCCATACAGAAAAAAAACTCCCACGACTGTCTTGGGGACCATCCGATTATCCCGAGTGGCCCGTATCTGTATGTATATGTATAGGAGATACTCGTGTATAAAAGATGAAAATCAGGACAGAGCGAGTTTCGTTATCCTGCTGAGAGCAGAGAAAGAGAAAGAGAGAGAAATCGGAGGCAAGTGAGAAATCCCTTTCGGCTTTAACTTGATTTGATTTTGATCTATATCATTTGGTGATGCGGCGATGTATTGCGGGGCTGCTGGGAGCGTTTGCCTTTCTGTTTGCTCGTTTCTTCCGAGAAGCGACGCTTGGCGCTGCTGCTGCTGCTGTTGCTGATGGAATTAGGAGCATCGATATCCAGCTGCGACAGGAGATTGTCAGCGGGTATTATATATATACACACACAAGTGTTATTATTATACGTTTCGGAATCGTGCGCTCCAATGCATATTACACCGCTACAGATTTCAACGTGTACACATACCAGGAAAATAAACCACGTAGCAGTGATCATTTAATGATCCCTCTCATTTTTCATACACAAATGCAACAGATGCAACGAACAGTTATATAAAATTTATATCCATGTAGGATTTAAATAGGGAAAATCGAAGAGCCGATACACGGAACCAATTGAAATTCAATTGGCCACATTTAACTCGACTAAATGCATCGGGAAATTACATCTGCGATCTCCTTTCGAATCTTGTCCATTGTAAATAAACTATATATATATAGCACAATAAAAAAGGGGCGCACCGTATGACTAAGTGATGAGCCGGTGATCAGGAGCACAGAGAGAGAGAGCGAAATTACGAAACTTGGACTATAACAAGGAGCAGCAGCTCGAAACTCCGTCGAAGCAGCAACAACAGCAGCAGCGGTGGCCATTAACAGATTTCACGAGAGAGCCGCCGCGATTGATAAAGATATAGCCGAGCGGTGGTCTACTCGCACATTGCTCCCCTCCCTCCCCCCCAACAAAGCGAACCGGGCGGCTACCGAGTCGTGTATACATCGCCTTGGCGGATGCTGAGCGCACAAGACTTCTCGAGGAGCTATATATATGCCATGCACTGCTTACCATCTCTCATTCCCTCCATCTCTCGAGTACCGGACAAATATTGGCTCGCCGAGAAAGAGGAAGGGAGGGACGGGGATCGAGTACATCTCCTCTTGACCCGAAACCATGCGCACTTCGATACGTGTGTGTGTGTTCCAAGTGAGCTATAATGCGTCGCAAGTAGAACTGGTATAAATGGGACTTGGAGGAAAGTTCGGGGAGGAAGGAGGCTTACTTCGGTCGTTTTTTACGCGATATAATACGCACGGGAAAAATTAGGCACTTCGTCGTGTTCGCAGCCCCGAGAATGTGGGTATATACGAGGGGGGAGAGAGAAAGGAAGCTCGTGACCCAGTTAGGGGCTGGTTTGTGGATTTTTTAAGCTAATGCGATGGGCGGAACTTGGCTGCTGATGGCGTCGTATACAGCGGCGGCTTATTTGCTGCGGGGAATTTTCAGGGAAGTGGGTCTAATATAGGATGCGATATTGCTGCTGTATAGGAAACGTTACGAGGCCGCGTCCGGGTGGGGGTGTGGTGATGACGACATTGATCACCCTTGTACGAGGGGGAGCTGCGACGAAACTTTCTCTTTTTGTGCGCGCGTGTGCGCTTTGAAAGTTTTCGGAATTTTATCGGCGAGTACGCGCACGTGTTTGGAAATTTTTATGCCCCAACTTTCTAATACTCGTTGTGTTCCTATACATACTTTTACCATCAATACGCATTCTCCTGTTTATGAAAGAATTTATAATATTCAAAAGCCGCGGGTTAACCGCTGAATTCACCAGTGTTTGATAAAAGAAAAATATGAGAATCCTCGTTAGGAACTCGGAGCGAGGGCAACTCTTAATTCACTCGGCGCGCAAAAAAAAAAGAAAGAAAGAAAGAAAGAAAGTCATATTTGCCAGAGCCGACCGCGCGTTCAAGTTTGGCGTGCGCAGCTATAGCGACGGAAAGTTTACATTAAACAGAAGCTTCGCGCCGAGGCCATGGAAAAAACGAAGAAAATAGACGTTAAACGTAATCATCTCCCCCTTACACTTTAAGGGAAGCCTCAGTCAACGAACAACTCCCGTCTTGATAAAAGAAGAGAGCAAGCAAAAAGAGAGAGAGAGAGAGAGAGAGAGAGAGAGAGAACTGTACATAGAAGCCTCCGCTGCTCCTCTCGTGTACCGGAGGTAAAACTTTTCTCCTCATCGCCTGCACCTCTTCGCGATGAAGCGAACGAAAAAAGTCAACGTTATACACGAGGGCAAATGAAAAAAAAAAGAGAGAGCGCAGGGCAAACATCGATTTTTTTCCTTCAGCTTAAACACTGACTGCGCTTTGTTTCGCCTTGTGACACTGATAATGATATTTGAGTGATCTCTATAATAAGAACTGCAGCAAGCTTTTCAATTTGAAGCGACCAGCAATGTTTATCTTCCAGTACTCGTGTACGAAAAAAAAAAGAAAGAAAAAGTGAAAATGTCGACTTGAGCTTGACGAAAGGGCTGTATAGGGAGGCGAGTTGCTCTCCTCTCGAATTTCGACGGAGAAAAAAAAGGAGAGAGAAGAAAATTTAAAGCGCTCGCTCGCGCGCATCCCGTGCAGCGAAACTTTTGCCGAAATTCTCGAACGTCTCCGAGGGATACTTTCCGCTCGAGTGGCCAACTTTTTTCCTCGCGTGCGGCTTTTTCAACTGGAAACGAGCGAGAGAGAGAGAGAGAGAGAAAAGGAGAAACTCTCGCTGCGTCGGGGATGGATTGTGCTTTCTTGTCGGTGCCGATAAGCGCAGCACTCCGGAAATCGGTCGCCGACACTGCATGAAAACTCGCGGCAACGGCCTGTCTCGCGATCGTAATTAAAGCCTGAACATTTAATGAAAGTCGAATGGACGAGCAAGGGAAGTTTTGTCGAGAGAGAGAAAGAGAGAGAGAGAGATAGTCTGTCTGCCGGTGCTGCTGCTCTTCAGCCAACTTATCGCGCGCGAGCGGCTTCCTCTCTTATCTGTACAGCGGCTTTTCTACCTTTCTTCAACTCTAGCTTATCCTCTCTCTCTCTTTCTCTCTCGGGGCTGTGAGTATGCCGTAGTTCCGAGTACGCGTGGAATGCACGCCAAAGTCGTGTATTATGTAACCTTCGCAGCTGCAGCGCTTTTCCTCTCATATGCTCCTCTGCCGGTTATGTACAGACCCTCTACCATTTTTCATGCCAGGCGTATCGTATCGCCGCGCGGGCGACTGTTATTCTATTCAGACTAGAAAACGTGTGGCTCGGAATTAAAAATTGCCGGCGTAGCTGGCAAAGATGAGCTTTGAAAATGTTTCTAATAAATGTTTAATCAGTACGCTTTCGTGCAGACGAACAAAAAATACGCATAATAATAAGGATGAAAAAGTACCAGTAACACAGATTTTTTCCATTACGCCGCTCTCGTACATGGGTCTACTCGACTTACGCAATTTGTGCGCACATAGATCCGAAACGGCGGTTAAAGTCGCCCATCCACGTACTCACAGTCTCTCGCTCCTTAATTTCAGCAGCGTGTGCCGTGACTGCAGCAGTAGCAGCCCCAGCGGCACAGAGGATTTTCCCAAGGCTGCTGCTGCTGCTGCTGCTGCTGCCTCTTCTCTTCTTGCACACGCAGAGGCAGGCCATTGGGGAAACGCGTTATACATAGACGAGGAGAGAGAAAGAGAGAGAGAGAGAGAGAGAGAAGCTGCAAGTCCGTCGGTTGGCATGGTAACAGCTCAGGCGCGTCCCGGCGTGTGCGGCGCTCGATACTAGACGCCGCCCAAATCCGCCAGGGCTGTGCTGCACGCTTTCCTCTCTCTCTCTCTCTCTCACTCTCACTCTTGCGCCCCGGTGAGGTCCGAAATATCCTTCTCTACAGTTCTCGGTTTTTATTTTCGTGAGTTTTTTCGCGTGTCGGCGCTCATTTTTTTGCCTCTCTCCCAAGCGGAAGCTTGCAGCGCCGTTTCCGGCGAATATTTTTTTCTGCGTCGCGTTCCGCGAGTGAAAAATTTTCCCCTTTTTTTCGTTTAGGCTGGGCGACGCCGATGTAGCTGGGGAATTATCGCTGTTTCACCCAGGATTATTATTTGAAAAAATATGTATAGTTATGTGTGTGTAAAGAGGGAACGAACTGTTATTTGGATTACGCCATATATTCTGGGTGTAGCGAATATGCTGCAGTTTTCAGGGAAGAGAATTTCATAGGCGTTTCGAGCCATAGTATTTAATCCCGTCGGCATCGAAACAGTGAAGCTTTAAGGACGTTCACGGAAAACTCAATTATAGACTAATTTTCTTCAAATTGACCCTAAACATTCTCTATGACCTGCTTTATGCATAGCCATTTTTCAAAATAGGGGTACCGAACCTAAATTTTGAGATATCGAATTCAAAAGTTGCGGCTTTTAACATAGGATTCCTATACTGAGCCGTTTTTATACGATGTTTATTTTAGCATTGCAGTATCAATTAGACAGATTTTTACCAAAAACTAGTATGTCATACTAATCATAAAAAGGAATAGATACACAAAAAAATTATCAGGGCTTGCGGTACCAATTTCAAAGATACTGCAATTGAAAGATACGTTATAATGCTACAAGTATATCTATTTTGGGGTACAGTCTGTACAAAAGTATACGATGCAGTTCGCTTTTTTTATATTTATATGAATTTTACACTGTTTATTAATATTTTAGTATTTTTTGGTACATGATTAGTAGATTTTATTAAAGCAGCATGCAATTTAACGATGACTTGTAAAGAGAATCAAACATTTTGATCGTGCGGCTCCGTGAACGTCCTTAACGACGAGCTTGGCAAGTAGAGTGGAAAATTTCGCTCGGAATGTATACCGATGTGTCTGTGTATGCGGCGGCTGAAATGCCAAGGAGAGGAGAGGACATTCCGCACTGTGGGGCTGCTGCTGCTGCGCGAGGGATGACGATATCGACCCGTAGCAGTAGCAGTAGCAGTAGCAGCAGCACAGGTCCTTGTATATATGCATATAGCGATGAAAGTGTGCAACATCGAAAAACTCTTATGCACCGCATTTTTTTTTTTCGTCGCAGTAGCCGATAAATATTTAATGTCGTGGGAGGAGGTGGGCAGTACGCCGGTTGACTCGTTCTGGGGGCTCGAGTATATAAATCGAATTAAGCGTCGTGTCGATAAAGAGGCTTTTCACCCCTGCAAAGAGTCGAGGCTTGAAAAGAGCTGCTGCTCTTGTGAATTTTGCAGCGGCGCGCTCCTGATTCAATCTTTCTTTCGGTGTTGCAGCTGCAGCTGCCCTAGCCGCGGCGTGTAATAACTTTTAACAACGTTTTTAAGCAACTTTTTTGCGCACGCCGTTTGCATAATGTATAAAGCATCGAGCTGAGGACGAGGGACTATATCGTTGAATAATATAGATTTAGCGCTTCGAATGAAATTCCAGTTCGCGAAAAAAGGGCCATTTCTTTTCCCTTTTTTTTTATAATCAAAGTTTGCAGGTAAAGAGTGCTTTAATCCCGTGGTTATAGATGCATTAGAGTGGTGTTTTTATATTTGTTCGCCTTTTGTTCATTGGTAACCTTTCACATCGCACCCTATCCTCAACAACAGAAAGCGCTATTCGAACGAGATAATTTATAGCCAAACACTTTTTCTATAGATGGTAGACGGTGTCGAGGTGCAGAGCGGGGGAATATTCTTGGTGTATAAACCCGGGGAATGGCGTTAGCTCCTCGTGGTGCGCGCGCGCGGGTGAAGAGGAGAGCCGAGAGGCTGGATAGCTGTAACGACTCGCGATTGTCGCGCTCGGCGAGGAGCAATTGTCTCGTACCCCCAGCTCTCTCGCTCCCTCTCTCTTTTCTTTTTATCTCTTGCACAGAGCGGACGAAAGAGTAATCGACAGGATTCCGCGGAGAGAACGAGAAATCGACGTCTGTCGACTCTTTGCAGAAGGAGATCGAGGAGAGGCAGCGCGGTTTAGCTTCGTAATGACGCCGCGCGGAGTCTTATCGGAAAGAGATTCAAAGTTTGCGGGAAACGCCGACTGATGGGTCGCGAAATCGAGCTGCCGAGTATAACTTGCCGACGATTGCGTGCGCGAGAAAGGTACGTTTGAGCTTTTACCCGAGTAGCTTTTTTTGTATAGCAATGCAGGTAAAGCGGATATTAAGCGAAAAGTGAATGCTACTTTTCAAGTGGATCCTTAAATTTTTATAAAACTTTTACAATTCCGGCCAATCCTTATTGTCAATCCAACTGCACAGAGTGCGTAAAAGTACATTACTTCCTCCACCGAACGGGAAAAAAAGATAACCATCAATTCAACCAGCATTTAATCTCTCCTCTTTCGATTCGCTTATCATCCGTCAATCAATGATCAACGCTTTTCACCGACCACCCAAAAATCCAATCGTGCACGCGCCGACTGTAACCAATAAAATCCCAGTCCAAAAGTCCGTCTCGGTTATTATTTGTCTCTCCGCCTTCCTCGTATCCCCGGATCCTCTAGCAGCTATCGCGCGTCTCTCACTTCCCCCGCCCCATTGCACGTCTCGAGCCCAAGGAGAGCAGAACGGGGGAGAGACTCGATGCTTTTGTTGCATCAAGAAAATTGTTTTTCCTCGGCCTCCGCTAGGGGCGACCACTTACTAACTCCCCCCCTTGCGCCGCACCTCCACCGCTTTCTTTTTCTACGACCCTTTGAGCTGGAGAAAACTCCGGGTGGCCAGAGTAGAGCGAGAGAGGGAGGGAGAAGTGACTTGGAGAGCCAAATTGCGCACCGTGAATGCGTCGCTGATGCAACATCGGATTGCTGTGTGGCTGCACGCGATATGTGCAGTGTACGTTGCCAGTTTTATACATACGATTCCCATGTGTGCTCAAAGTATATGATCAAATGGAATTCTGGGGATTTACGTTCTCCGTATGGTTTAATTTCATTTCTTATCGGATGCTTTTTCTCAATACGCTTTTACTGTGCAGGATTGGATGTATTATGTATAGTTTCTCTGAAATGGTGAGTCGCGTCAAGCTTCAAAGCGCGATGCGTGTTTGCTCAAAACGAGTTGCCCGAATCGCCCGTGAATCCCGTTAATCATATCAATTATCAAAATAAAAAGAGCGCGTTCGCACTCACAGTCCTGGCGCCGCAAAATGAGAAAATTTGGAAAAAAAACACATTTAATTTCAAAAAGCGTGCAGGGTGAAAATTTAAATGCATAAAACAGCATTTGCGCGTGTGACCTCAAACTTTTCACGATAGAGACAGAGAGACGCATATTTTCCCGCTATACAGCAGCCAATATAGGGTCAAGGGAGAGAAAAAAAAATAAAGAGGGAAGATGTCATCAAACAGCGGCAGCGGCGTACGCAAAAATTCACGCTTCGAAAACAAAGCCGTGCAGCAGAGCGGCGGACCCGATTTATAGAACTCGCGCAATGGCGCAGCAGCGGCCCGGCGCATTTTTAATTGACGCACGAGCGCCCGACTAACGCGTGACGAAGCATCGAAAGAGCCAATGTTCCAAGCGACTGGCAGAGGCCAGCATTGCAGGACAGCGACAGCTTTGGACCGGCTGAACGTCAAATAGCGCGTAACTCCCGTTCGTTTCCGTTTTCGTCGCGCCTACGCTGCAGTTCGCGCTTTACATCCTATATACAAGCTTAAACTGTCGTTCAGCGCGGCTAATCGTAATTTTCGACTTTTCCGCGCATTCGTTCGATAAACCGAGTTTAACTACGAGGACTGTATCTTTCCGAAAGCAGACAATGAAATTTCACGATCGATGCAGTCTTATTGTTATATAAAATAACATGAACAATCATCCAATTTAACTGTTAACGCACACCATTGTCTCCTTAATTAACCACTACAGGAACATCAATATTCGTCGGAGCCGCAACAAAACATCATTTCTCACGCGACAATCACACCTGCATATGGCTCTTGAATATAATCTCACCTTTTTTCAAATTACCATATACAAACACACTCGTACCCTCTAATTTCAACTATCCACCCTATCTCTCTTTCTCTCTCTCTCTCTCTCTCGACTTAATCGCGGCGCGAAACTCGAAACTTGCGCGCGAGTATATATATGTATATACGAGCGGGGCTAAGTGGAAAGTTCGAGTGCGCTAATTATTTGCGAAAAGAGCGAGAGCGAGAAACAGAGGAGACGGTAGAAGCTAGATGAATAAAGAAAGAGCGAGAGAGTCTTGCGCGGCGGCTGCGGCTGCAGTTGGGGAAACTAGTGTTAGCCAGACTGTCGACGAGTCAGCGAGTTTCCGCAATAGCTAGACGCGGCTTTGAGATCGGAGTAAGCCGAGTGCGAGAGGCTCTGTTCTTGCGAGTTTCCCGCGGTGAGAAAGCGCTTTTCAGTCATTCGCGTTAACGAAGCGAATCCTGTTTCAACGAAATAAACACGAATTTAATGAAGGAAATATTTTGATTTCGATGTTAATCTGTTTTACGATAATTTTAAAAAAAGAATAGCTAAGCAACGTCGAGAGCGTAGCACAATGAACTTAAAACTTCGCAAACGATAATTTTAAGTATATACTCCACGATAACCAATTATTCCCTCGGATAATTCAGTGTACATTTTAATTAGCAGTGTGTCACCATTAGCAAACAATAAAGCCGATTAATAATAAGCTCGTGAAATCAAGTGTCGCCATTATTCATCGAAACACGCAGCAGTAATCATGTTTGCTAATTGAGGCTAATTTGAACAGCGGTAATTCCGCATGCGTCGAACATTCGCGGACCTCGAATCCATGACCCTTCGCCATATACCCTGCGCTTGACACATATTAAAGCCCCCAGCTGCAATACCTTTGCGGCATACCAATTACGGGCATAAGCTCGTTTAAAATCCGAATTTAACTACTATCCGATTTCTATCTTTTGCTTAAATCTTTCAAAAAAAGAAAAATACTAGAGAGAGGACTTCTCATGCTAGTTTTAAAACGACCCTTGCATTTTAATTTTCGATAGAATGGAGGAGAGTAAATCTGGTGAGAAAAAAAGATCACCGCGACGACGACGACGACGACGACGCACGTCCCACGGGCGCAAGTTTGCGAGTCGCGGCGAGAAAGGCGGCGACGGCGGATATGTTCTTGGTAAAAAGGTCCGCAGTTTCCCGCTTCATCAATCACCGACTTCAATTTCCGCTACAAGATCCCAAAGTCGACGGCTTGATTAATTTACGATAGACCGTGCGAGTGAGAGGGAATCTAAGCGTTTCTTCCGCAAAATTAATCATCTCTCGTCCCTGGACTTTTGCCTATATAAGCTCCAATGTAGTCGATTCACTTAATCCGCCGATAATCTCAATGACTTTCGAGCGAGTCGATATCGGAACGCTTCTCTCTCTCTCTCTCTCTCTCTCTCTCTCTCTTTCACTCTCTCAATCTCCTCCCCCGCCACAGCAGAGTTGCCGAGATAACGAGAGACAGAAGAGGCTGGAGAGCGAGCGAGAGAGCAAGATCGAAGTGCGCGTTCAACACTTTTGGCGAAGATCCAAAGGCTTTTCCTCCGAGTCTGATTAGTTTGTAATTGCGTATTGTTCCTGGCAAGTCTCGAAGAAGTGTAGAGAGAGAGAGAGAGACTGACTGCTGCTTCTGCTGCTGTCGAGAGACGTTTATAAGGAATTTCGTAGCTACGGACTCGGCGCACCAACTATAGAGATGAAGACGGCGAAATCAGTGGCGGGGGAGAAGCTCCGTGCCGCTTGAAAAGCCTCCAATTAAGTCTACCGTTTATCATTTTTTTCGTTTTCAAAAGACTCTCGTGCGCTATCGAGAAAAGAAATTTCTGACTATTGTTATACACGCCCGTAGCAATGACTATTTGCCCTATGAAGAATTATTAAAAAAAAAAAAAAAGAACTCTAGGAACATCGGCTGAGTGATCTCTAAACGTTCAAGTTCCTCCACAAGTGCTTATCAACGGAGGAAGGCACACAATTTATAATGTCTCGCGTTATAACCAACCTCGCGTCGGTCTTGCCTCGTCAATCTCGGCTTACTGGAAATCGTACCTCTCTTTCTCCCTCTCTCATTCTCTCGAGAAACGCGGCTTCGGAATCACATCACGGCGCCAACTCCGTCGAAACCAGATTTTCCGCGGAGGCGAGAGCGGGAGAGACGAGTCCTATATATCCCTCTCCTTCCGCGCAGCAGCAAGTCCAAGTATCGCCAAAGTTATCGCTAGGGACGTCTCTCTCCCTCTCTCGCTCTACTTTAACTATCTATTTACTCGTGGCTGCACTCACGCGGGCTGATCGTAATACCTGCCTCGCGTACCCTCGGCTCGAGATGAAATAAAAAAAAAAATCGAAGCTCATCGCGCTACTTTTGTCGTGACGATCGCGTTGCCTTGGTCATACGACTGCAGATATATTCCATTTAGAAGAAGGAAGAGCATACATTATTCGCTGCATCTCGGAAGATGACTAAGCTAACGGATCGCGTGTACCGGATATACACGAAGGTGCAAAGAAACCAAATAGAAGATGTACGCATCCTTCCCACTCATTCTCCCCAACTAGAAAAACAAAAAAAAAAAAAAAAACTCAAAATCATATATATTTCCCATCGATGCGCATTAATTTCACTCGGGAGAAAACACGACGCGAGGTTGATGTCCGCAGCGGCTCTTATATCCCACGCTCCTCTCCGCAAAAAAGCGACTCTCAACAAAACCACTCGTTCGTCAAAATGATGTCTTAACGTGCCATCAACGCCCAGGTACATAAACCCGCGCCGTTCTATAAGCACCGGGTCTATAAGGGCTCCCCGCGCGCGCATCTATTACCGAACACGCGCGACGACGATGCGACGGGCGGTAAGCGAGCCTTGGGTATATTATTGTATAAGCGAGTCGGCCGTGACCGTGACGCCGCGCGACTCCGCAGTGCACCAACCACCGCCGCCGCCGCCGCCGCCGCCGCCGTTGCCACCGCGTCGCGCCACACCTGAGCCTCGTCTGCTTCCTCCTCCTTCTACGCCCGACGCGATTTTCGCTATATATATATACATATGTTTCTCGGCAGCCGTGACCCTCCCTCCTCTCCGCTCCTCCCGCCCCTCGACCATCGCTGTGAGTCATCGAACCCTTCCGACTGTATATAGATATATAGATATATAGCGTGTATACTCGGCAAATACGTTATTGTATACGCTACGCTCGCGTACAGCTTGCTGTCCTCTCGTCAGCTTTTCCCCGTTGTAAAACGCCCGGGCCTTTGCCGCCGCAGGCTACGTGGCTAATTAAGCCGTTTCGCTAGATAAGATTTAATTGGGGTTTTGTGAATTTGGACGCAACCTCGTAGCGCGCGATGCCGCCGCCGCCGCCGCCGCGTAGGAGGTCGCGCGTCTGGGTGTTCCCTTGCGCGCCGCCTTCACCGCCCCCGCGTCCGTGCTGATTGGGGCAGGAGGGGAGGGGAGGAAGGATTGTGTAACCGATGATCGAACTGCCGCGGATCGGACTAATTATAACACTGTAATAACGCTTTATTATACTGGCTAGGGCTTTTCTAGCCGGCGAGTTTGCATTGCGTGTCTTGTGCTGCGCTCGGCACATGGTTTTAGTTGGCGCTGCTCGTTTAATGGCCAACTGAATTTATGGTTATGGATGTGCCTTTGAGATTAGTTGGAAAGCTATTGTTTCGCTTGTTCGAAAATTCATATATCAACGATGAAGCGACATTCGTTTTGTGCAATGTTTTCTTAACGGTTCCATCAATCTGTCTATATACGTGGCTCTTAATTAATGGTAAATCTTTCATAAAGTATTGTATCAAAACTGAATATTGGAACTGTATAAAAAAGAAGCAGAATGAAATTACACAAAGTATTAAATTATGAAAAATGAAAAATCTCATTTTCCACATTACAATAAGCCGGCATTGGATATTAAAATCTCATTCTGAATAGGATGAAGAAGGAATTCATTTTCTTCACCTCCGCAAAAGTCGAAAAATAGAGAATGCAAACACGGAAAGAAGATATTGCAGCGTATATAAGCGCATTTTCTTCCCCGAAAAAAAAAGTCTGTAATAAAGTTGGAATGCCTTTGATGTACGTAACTCGACTCGGCATAACCCTATTATGTGCACGGAAGTCTACGAAAAATCGCTCTCTCTTTCTGTCTGTCTCTCTCTCTCTCTCTCTCTCCCTGGCTCTCAAATTCAAACGCAGAGCCTGGAAAAAGCTGCGTGCGGATGCCAAGAGAGGCTTTTCGCTAGGAAAAGTTTTCCAAGCGCGCTTGCAGAAGGGAGAGATCGTTTCAGGCGCGCACGCGGTCCCTGAGACACGGCCGCCGAGCTTGCGGAGGCTTTTTTACATGCTTTTCACGCGCGCCGAGCTTCTACTTCGTAACACCTGCTGCCGGCACCCGAGAACCCTTTTTTTCTTTTCTCGTCGAGCGAACGGGGAAGAGAGAAAAAAGACGGTAAAGAGCTTGATTTTATTTACTCCTTTTTCCTCTGCTCATTTTGTAATGGAGTCAGAACGAAAGTGCATGGGCATACACGCTGGGTAAATCGCTAGAGTTTGCTTACATCGTCGACATTATTAAGTTACAGAGTTCGTTTGGATTCTTTAAAGATGATTGATATCGTTATACGCGATTGTTTATTCACCAATGATGTACAAAAAAATTCGTACTTTTAAACACAAAATAATTTTGAAAGAGCTAATTAACCGCGATTAAGCATAAAAAAATTAGAAAATTTTGAATTATATAATAAAAACAAATCCATAAATCGTAATAATTGGTACAAATAAAACATTATTTTCATTAAACAATAGCTGAAAATTTAGCGAATTTATATTGAAAGCGTGTTAAGGAGGCCCATCGAAGGTATTAGGTGCACTCGCGAAGCGTGAATTTCAACGCGTCTATTATCAACGAGATCGATTATCCAATTTTCGCAGACCCGCCATACTAGATCTAAACTGAATAATCACATTATACAAGTTATTGACCTATTAAGGCTTCATAATTCTGTTAAAGGAGCGATATTCACAACGTGCTGCTCGTCAAGGGGCTTGTTGACCTAGAAATCGCAGCGAACAAATGAAGCCACGTCCATTTCCATTTTTCGACTGCACTGCAATTATACCAGCCAAGAGAATTTATGAATTCGCAAAGTCAAGAATGATTTAATTTCACGCAGAGGATGCACAATTTATCCAATATTTTACAAGAGTTTAAAAAGAATGTTTCATTCCATTGCACATACATAAGAAATATTTTCTACAAAAATAACTGTACAGCAGCAGCGCAGTGCACCTTTGTAGTATTAGTTCAAGCTCCGAACACGCTTCCGCGACACGTACAAAACACACGTCAAGCCTTCAAAGGAACTCGGAGCAATAACTTTGTCTTTCCTCGCACAGTAGACCATACGAGAGAGAGAGAGAGAAAAATGGGTATAATGCAACAAAGCAGCGCCAGAGGAAAAAGGCGCGAGAAAACATAACTCAATCGGACCATAAGTAGCCGACGCGATCAGATCGCAGCAGCAGTAGCCGCAGCCGTTACATTCACTCGGCGCGAGACCGAAACTTTAGGAGGTAACCAAGTAAGGCGCACGCGACTATGTAGAAAAGCTCCACGCACAGGCGGCGAACAACCCACCGTCCCTCTCTCTCTCTCTCTCTCTCTCTCTCTCTCCCTTGCACGCCCATGCGGGACAAGAATCCGCGCGCTCGACCACGCGTGCAGCAGGCAATCTCGCGAGAGAGTGCGCCCACGAGGCGTCTCGCGTGCATGTACAATAACCTACGTACAGGCGCGCGCCTTGTATCGGACTGAGATAATTTAATGGTCGTCCCCGTGTGTGTGTGTGTGTGTGCTTTGCTCGCGCGTCGGCCGTGTTTTTCACGCGTTTTATTATTGCTCGCGTGGATAAGGTTGGAATTTTTTCCTGGTGTTTAACGGGCGTTATGATCGATGGCTGGACGGTTTTATGGGTGATGCGGGGTAATAGAAGCGAGTCGAAAGTGGAAATCTGGTTGATTTTGCGATTTGTCGCGAGATTTTGATTTTTTTTTTGTCCAAATGGATATTGGATTGATCAAACCTTGAGTCCCTGTCGCGGGTTATATTAGCTACTCGCGCTTGTTCTATGACGAAACCAGAGTTGAGCCAAACTTACCTGTAACAGAAAAATAAAGAGAATTAGTTCGCTAGTTATTTAAATGATAATTGTGTATAGTATTGCTATACTGTTTGTGTGATATTCAGGGGGACGCGAGCATTTGTTTACAAGGTAAAATCTCACGTAAACTTTGGTTTTACCGAGAAATGCGGAGTTAATCTGTAAAATGGAAAAAGATGGTACAAAACATCCTAGATTCTATTACCCAAGTTTATCTCATATTTTTGGAGCGAAAAAATCGGAGGACTTTGCCGCCTTTCAATTGCCTCAATTTATGCACGCACTCGAAACTCGAAGCTCAGTCCCGTCCAGGAACCCCCTCAACTTCTATACAATGCGTCAGCGAACTTTTCATAAGCACATTCGAAACGACTTTAACTGCGCAGTTCCGGGACAATCAAGAAAGTCGTTGACGAAACAAAATTGAGAAACTGAAATTTCGTTCAATTATACTTTTATAAGTGGCTATTGAGTACCCATAACTACATATATAATACACATTCACTTCTTCGAATGAATAGTCAAATTCTTTTGATTTACAATTTGTAATTTTGTATCGCTCATCTGAAATTAAATTAGTGGAATTCATTTAGCAAATGTACCAAATTTTAATTTTCTTTGTTGTGAGTTGCTTAGTACCGTGCACCATCTTATATTCATTGTATAAGTCATTCAAGTTGATTCGTTATTCTCTCGATATAGGAAATTTTTTACGACTCGCCAAATCGAAGGGAAAGCGAGACAATGAAGAGTAAAATAAGAGAACACAGCTAATAACGCGTTCTGCATTGTCGAGAAACCAGTTGAACATTTTCAAAACTCACACCGTGCTCTAACGCGCTTGTATACTTTTTATAATACGAAAATCACAGCCCATAACGGAACGACAGAACCAAAAGTCATCGAGATTAAAGATCACCGAAAGTCCCACACAAATTCACAACCAGAAATTCTCACATTACCTACGATCCCCTGGCTCCCAGTCTCGTCAATTCCCCTCTAAATCTCATCTAAAAAAAAATACAAACAAACAAACAAACAAACCACCCCGAAAGCTCCGCTAAGCCCGCACATCCTTCCCTCGGTCCGTTATCAATTCGAAACAGCAGCAACAGCAGCAGCAGAAGAGAAAAAGAGAGAAAGTCGAGGCTGATCGGCGGTTCCCGGCTGTGCGACGAAAAGCCGTCACGTAGACGCCGTTCCCTCCTAACAAGAAGCTACTACCGCACGCTCCTACACAATATCCCGGAGCTCTATAGGTATACGGGTAATCCGGCGAGTCGCGGGAAAATTGCTTTGACACCTCATAGTCTCGCGCGCCTCCACCGCCACCACCTCGGCGACGGCAACAACACGGCGACGACGCCTCGCACACGGCCAATGACTGGAAAGGCAGCGCCAGGGAAATCGAGTTACCCGACACGCCAGAGAGCGAGAGAGTCGCGGCTGCATCCCGCCGAGGGAAAAATGAAGCTGCTGCTGACGCGACTGCTGAGATGAGAATGAGAAAAAGAACTTCTTTCTTCGCTGTGGCGAAATGTCTTTTTCTTTTTTCGCGCACCCATGGGGAATGTGCGCTGTGCACCGATGGGAGAATTTCGATGTTCGTGTTTTCTGTTCGATGTCCGCGATTGGGAAAAGCAGTCTTGCGAATATTTAAAGAATTAACGAGAAGTTGATTTCCTGTCGCTTCCAAAGACTAAAATTGATAGCTCAGTTTCTTTTTTCAATGGTGTACAGATAAATCTCTTGAGATCAAGCAAACTTATCCACTGTAGCATTTATCTTTATCTAATTACAGTTATCGAATGGTTTCAAGTATACAATAAAACCTATATATACATATAATACAATTCCAGTCATTCATTAATAAGCGCTTGTTTACAAACAAACAAAGCCTGACAGGCAGGAAGCCGCGCTAAAGCGCAAATCAAATCACTACACGAGCAAAACTTCGATCTCTCCCAACACGCAATCCCCAATTATAAAGTGGTATACACAACGAAACAGAATCTATGATCAAGAACAACGCGACGACGACGGACCCGCGCGGAACGAACAAAAAAAAACAAAGAGTTTAACCAGAGCCTCGCCCCATTTCCACGCAGCGCGAAACGCGCGAACAAGAGTGCGACTGCCGTCTAATAAGCGGGGACAGCAAGTGCACCTGGGGCCTAATTAAATACCGCGGTCGCAGCACACGCGCCTCTCCTACACCTTTTATCGCTGCTGGTGCTGCTGCTCTTGTTGCGCGTCGCGTGCACGGTGCACCTCTTGCGACGATAGCACACATACGAGAGAGAGAGAGAGAGAGAATCTCGACTACTCGGGCGCATTTTACACACGCGGTTAAGACACCACTGCTGATTAGCGTCCTTTCCAGAGACTTTAGGCTGCACTCACCTCTGATCAATTAACGTGCGCAAGCCACTGGTGTTCCGATTATTCGATCGCGAGTGCGAAGAACCCACGATATCGAATCTTCCTTCCTATAGACATATACGAAGCAAATGCATCGCGATCTCGTAGATGAAAAAAAGAAAGGTAGATCACAAAAGTAATTCAATGCAGTCCCGATCATCCTTTATCTCCGAAACGTCGGCAGTGCCTCGCCGTAAAATTTCACGGGCTGCGCGGGAGTAACGGTCGACCTCGCGGAGCGCGACGAAAAAACGAACCCACGAAAACCCCGTATCGTAATGTACGGCGCAAACTCGGCGGTCCCCTCGCTGCGGCGGGAGAGCGTGAAGCTCTTTAATGCGACCGTAAGCGCGCTTATCCTTTTTTTTCCTCTCCGGCTCTTACGCGCGGCATTAAACTCGTCGGCGGCGCGTGCGTGCATTCGTCTAGAGATAACGAGAGCGAGTAGCCACCGGGCGTCGACTCTTCTTCTCTTCTTCGCCTCGTTGCGCTCGCTTTACTCTTTCTCTCGAGGCTCGGAGAGAACGCACACGCAGAGCTGATGCTGAATCGTCGCGAGCGCGTAAATTGCGGATGCGGTGCTTCTCGGCGGTTCGCGGATACAATTTATCGCCTGTCTCTCTTTCTCTGTCTCCGCGGCTACGCACACCTCGCCTGAGTCTCTCCATCGATGTGCGCGCGCACAATGCACAAATGATTTATTTGCGCGTGTATACAGGCAGTAAATATGTTTTACCGCAACGCGGTATAGTCCCGTTGCACGCGCAGACTCGTCATCGGTGCTACGCATAGAGTCCAATTTGCATCATTAAGAGCGAGCGCAGCGTTAAAAGCTTTTCGTTTGCAATTAATACAGCTGTACGCGTAAATAGGCTGTGATGCTGCCGCTGCTGCTGAAAGATTACAAAGCTCGTGTCTCAGCGCCGAGCGACGCGGAAATTTTGCCCGAGTCCTCCAAAGTTCAGCAGCGGTAGAGAGACGAGGTTCGCAGAGCGCTGCCACACTGCTACAAGTGAGAGAGCGTGCGCGCACATCCTGCTCAAGAGAGAAAGAGAGAGAGAGAGAGAGAGAGGGAGATCCTATCGATTAGAACGGCGTTGCTAAACTCCCGGGGGGTTTACGTACTTCTCTCTCTCTCTCTCTCTCTCTATCTCTCTCCTCCAGCGATTCGACTTTGGAGCTTCCTGATAATATATACATATATATAGAGTTTAGTTTGGATTATCGGCAAATCGTCGGGACTCTCACTGGATCTCTGATGCGGACTTGGCCGTTGCCGAGTGGATGAGGTTTTTCGGCAATGGGACCGATAAGCCTCGCTTCCACCGTGCGCACTTTATGGGCCATCGAAATGAAGCGCCAAAAGGTGAGAGCGAGGGTGAGAGAGTCTGCGCGAGCAGAGCTCGAAATCGGCCACTCTGTCCTATCAGGACGGACGGATGATTCTTTTAGTTTTCGAAAAGATTGAGAGAGAAAATTCGGTTTGCATATAATACGATGGCTCAACGATCTAATTGATCAGAATTTTCTGGAATGGAGTAGATGAAAACAATCAAGCTCTAAGATTAATGCACATTCGACAAGATTCGGTGATTTTTTACGTTTTATGATATGTACTGAGTCAAAGGGTGCACGGTAAAATGCGTATAAAGAAGCTAATAATCCAACGTGTTTCTAGTTTCCCACGAGCACGTTATACAGTTTCAACCCGTCACCAAGGATAGTCTTCGTAAACTCGGACTGTACGCAATTTAACGATCACAACTGAATTTAGCCTCGAAAAGCTGCTTAAATCACAATTATACCTTCATAAATCCAGTAACACGAAGCAACGTAGAAAAAAAAAAGAAGAAAAACGACGATGCGTCATCGAAAAGAAAAGGAAAAGGAGAGAACGAGAGAGAGAGAAACATAAAGTGCCGGAATAAGATCTTACTGTCTTTCCGTGATGCTTTAACTTTTGACTCGCCTATACTTCGCCTCGTCCTCGCCCCGTCGTTACGCACAAACTTATTTACGATGTCGTAAAAGCAGCGAGAAGCCTTTTCAAAGCTGCCGCCGTCGTCACACGCACACACACACACACACAAATACACGATATGGAGGGTAGAAAGACTCACGCGAAAAGATGTACGAATGAGAGAGAGAGAGAGAGAAAGCGAGAGCCGATGGATGATAGCGCACGATTGGGCAGATTTATGTGTCGTCTTATGCGCAGAGGCCAAAATTATGTATGCGCGAACCGGTTAATAAATTAAACGCGCGTTTATTCCCTGCGTATGTGTATATATATAATGTGTATCGAGTGGGTGGCGGTCGGTCCTTATCGCCCGGTACCATAGACGGACAAACAAACAGACAGTCAGACCGCGGCTATAGCAATTATTTGACTATTCACGATGCACCAGTATTTCTCTTTCTTGCCACATCAAGCTCGCGTCGTGAAAAACCAACGGCCGCGCGGTAATCGGGATCGATAAGAGAGCTGCGCGTGAGTTTACGCATACAATGCACACCGCAGTAGGTACTCGAACGCGAAATTTCGAGATGGGCTGGACGAGAGGGGCCGGGGTAGTGGGCGCATATAATGTATACAGTCACGAGTCGTATAGCTTGGACAACTGCGGCGAGCGCGCGCGCGACGTATCCGGGAAGTTTGGGCCGTTGAACCGCGCACGAATAAAGCCAACAATGGCCGAGGGACGGAACATCGCCACCGCCGATGCTCCTGCGCGATCGACCAGGATTTCGCGCGCGCGCGCGCTTACCGACTGTACACACCTATGGATGTACACGGTGCGTGGACAATGTGCGTGTGCGCGAGGCCGGGAAATTAGTCGACGGCGATTAGCGCCGTTTCGCAGCTCTCGCTTTTGTGTAAACCGAGCGCGCGGCGCCTTTTTTGTCCCTCCGACGCGTCGAGCCTGGTCTCGATCGCTCGCTTCGGCATCATTCGACTGCATGGATCGCCGGACGAAATTAATTCGACGACCGTCGTCGTGTCTCCTTTGTTGCCGGTTTTGTTGTTGGTTACATAGGCAAAAGTGCACGGCGAGCTTCTTGTTCAAAGGTTCAAAGTAAGGTATAATTAAGCACATACGATTACTGGGAATAACTTTTAATTGTGCGTTTATTTCATCGAGTAGCCGAGTTCTTATTAAAAAGTATCATTTTTAAATACTCTATCGAGTGGACAGGTTTAAATTAATAGCTTGTACACCGAAGCTCGACAAGTATTATTTTCCGTTTAAATCCGACGAAACAGAGCAGCAACAAAAAAGAAACGACTCGCTAAGATAATGATAGTCTTTAACAAATCGCTTAATACAGCCGACAAAAATGCGAGTGTACACGTACTTAACAAGACTTTACTCTAGGCAGGTAATTATTACACGTCCCATCAGCCAGAGTCCGCCTATTTTCCCTCGTAAATATCAATAAATATCTGAAAATAACTATGTACAAAAAAAAGACGAAGAAATTTCAGCGCTGCACGGGAAGAAAAAATGGAAGATGTCGGATAGGAGCTACGGTAGGGTGGGGAGCTGAAAAACGAGGTACTTAATAAGTAAATCGCGAATAAAAGAGGGAGAGAGGAGAAAAGGGAGAGTATATACATGTGTGTCAGAGGGAGAGAGGAGCGATGACGCGACAGTCGCATAATTCAGTCGGAGCGAAGCGTCTCTGCCGGCACTCCCTTATGCTCCGGACGAGTCGAGTGCGTCTGTAAAAAAGGAGCCCGCACACGCAAATCGAAAGGACGGCGAGAGGGGGGAGGGAGAGAAGAGGGGGAGAAAAAAGCTAAAGAGAGAGAGAGAGAGAGAGAGGGGCGCCTACGGGGAATTTCCAATTAGCGCGACCGGACCTCCGCAGGAATTAGTGAGAGCCGCGTGCGCGACATTCCCCTCTCTCTCTCTCTCTCTCTGTCTCTCTCGCTTGCAGTGTGCGAATTACTTTGCCACGCCTTGGCCACTTGTTCGCGCCAGCGCTACGTCTTTTTTTTTTGCTCGACGCTGCGCATTATCTTGAAAACTTTGTGCGCGATGCAAAAGTCGATTGATATTCTTGGCGACTTGAGAGCTTCAGCGGACTTGATTAAGATCACGTTTGACTTTTTTGTTAACCGAATTCAATCGAAATCGAGACCTTATTGATTGTTAATACATTTAGTCGTTTAAAAAATATTTGAATACTCTCGTTTGAGTTCTGTAAACGATTTCAAGAGGGTGCCAAAGTTCTACCGTTACCACTCAAACTGTTTTACCGATCGAATCCTGATAATTTGTTGTAACTAAATAAATACTTCAAATTATGCAAATCCCAAATACAGGTGCACTTCATCTATGAATTATCTATCTTCTAGTAAAATTTCAAGTAAATATGACAATGAAACCTTCAAAAATTTTTGTTTCGAAATAAGCGAATTTTTTAGGGTGTCTTTAAAATATTCACCTAAAACTTTGCTAGATGGTAGATAATTCATAGACGAAATGCACCTGTATTTGGGATTTGCATAATTTGAAGTATTTATTTAGTTATAACAAATCATTCAAGATTCGATCGGTAAAACAGTTTAGTGGTAACTGTAGGGCTTTGATACCCCCTCAATGCATAAATGCATGTGCGAGTATCGAGTTTAAAACAATTGATTAAAGAATTACATCGTCTACTTTTTCATTAACGTAAATAACGATCGGTTTATACCTTGCATTTATAATAACAGCAAAATGGAACCCAATCTGCATCCGAAACAAGGATCGATCAAAACTAATCGCAATTTTCATAAGCATTTATGTATCGTTATCTTTTATACGAGTTCGTGATTATTCAAGGCACGGACGTTATGAAAAAAATGAATATTTCGGCATCCATTAAATCCCACACGAATAGAATAAACTTTTCCATATTGAACAAAGTTCGCAGTCGATAATTGTTCGCTGTTGCGAATTCGCTGGCCGATGCGCCCCAGGAAAACGCGGATAACCAAATTATAGACAGCCAAACGATGCACAAACATCAGAGAAACGATAGAGCAGAGAAAGCGGTAACAACGTTTTTCTATCGGCCAACCCTCCCTTATACATTTTATTTTGTCGTCGAGCTCTTTCACGCACGACCATCGCCAAAGTTCGTCGATCTGCGAACAACAAAAGTCAATTATAACCACTCTCTCACTCTCTCTCTCTCTGTCTGTCTCTCCCTTTACTCCGCCGCGGATTTTCTCTTGTGCGGACGGGCGCGCGATCCACCCCCGGAGAATTCGCCCCGCCGTGGAAACGGGTCGGCAATGAAATTAATTTCGACGCCGCAACGATTTACCTTCTCTCCTATAACCGTCTCTCGTCCACTGAAGGTAACAATGGATGCGTAATGTGCTTAAAGTTGACCGATACGTTACATATACAAGCCCTGACCGCAGATAAATTTCAAATAGATGATTCAATCGTAAACGAATGATATGATTAGCGATAATTTTGCTAGGCAATGCAAACATATACGAGAAAATGCGAAGCAAATTTCGTACATCACAATAGACGCGCAATGTCAAGTGAGAAGTTTACAAATCAGCAAGAATTAATGCGCAGCATCTCCCGCATCATATCAAACTCGTATCGCTTCGGATATAGTTTCATTCGGGACACGATATTGTTCACGCGCACAAAGGATCCGTGTACCGGCTATAAAAAAAACTGTCGGAAGGGCAACAACAATGTCCGGGCATCCGAGAGAGAGAGAGAGAGAGAGAGAGAGAGAAAAGATCGAGAGAAGAACAAGTAAAGAAAGACGAGGCGGCAGGCTCCGTTCTTTACTTAGGTGCGAACTCGACGCGGAGAGCGAGCGAGTGAGAGAGAAAGAGAGAAAGGCGTCGTATTATCGGGCACGCCAGGCACACGATAAGTGATGCGAATAATATCGCATTCGATGGCGAGCAATAAACATAAACATCGGATCGCCCTCGATGCCACGAAGAAGATAATTCCCTCGGACGAGGCCTCCAATGTTTTTCAACTCAGGCGCGGTATCGCTATACGTACATGCATACACACTCCTCCTCTCTTTTTCTCACTCGCTTCCAAGACGTAGAAATACGACGGCTGAGTCACTCGATTCATTGCCTCTTTTTCCCTTGCACTTTCACTCTTTCTCTCTCTCTCTCTCTCTCTCTCACTATGCTTTTTTTTACTTATCATTCTTCTCCACCTCGCTTTCTTCTCACTGTCCGAGGAATCTCGGTTTCCAGCCAAAACCGTTTTTGCGCTGCTGCTTCGAATCGTATAACGACGGTTTTTCATGATCGATTTATCGTTCCAAATTAGCTTTTAACACAATGCTCTCTCTCTCTCTCTCTCTCTCTCTCTCTCTCTCTCTCTCTTTCTCTCGAGATAAAATTGACAGTTTGATATTTACGTTTCACAAGTGTGTAATTGCGAAATTGCCGCGTGAATCATTTCCGATGAAACTTTTCTGGTTTTTTTTTAACGTTTTCATTGTATATACTTTCATTTCTTCACCTCGCGACTTCATTGTTCGTTGCTGTTGTTGAGTCCCATTTCGAATGCATTAGTTTACGCAAGTGTATTGTTAAAAGAAAAGCAAATCCTGTACGGTCATTTTTATCACAAACTAATTGATTATTCCTGGCGAGTATTCGAGAAGAAAGTACCGTTTATGGGCAAATAATAGAACAAATATTACGCAAAGAAACATAGTGTAACTAACTTTTTCTCCATACGGCCACTCGTTAGCGCTCTAATTTAAAAACTATTTACGAACCGCAAGCCTGCAATAAACGAGGAGTCAAGAAACGCGCGGCAAGGAAAACTGTCGAGAAGAAAAGAACGTTTTATACGAGAGAGCGTCCGTCTGAGCTTAATCGCGCCTACGCGAGAGAAAGAAAGAAAGAGAGAGAGAGAGGAGAGAAGAGAAGCGACCCTGTCAGTCTCGCGTGCGCGCCGATGATATATCCATTGCGACAGTGGATTTATTGCGGCAGAGCGATATCGACGCGCCGCGCAAGCCTCCGCTCGCTTATGTACGTGTCGTCGGTGCGTGTTTTTATAATCGTCGACGCCGCCGCCGCCGCCGCCACCGCAGCCGCCGTTTGCGACGAAAAACAGGCCAGTAACTCATCGCGAACTCCAGATATATATTACTCGACGGCTCGCAACTGCTTTTTAATTACCTTTCATGCGCGCGCGCGCGCTCCGAAGCCGATTACGCGAGTTAAACTTTGTTTTTGCCACACGCTTAAAATGTATATTTATGGTTTTTAAAATCGCAATCGTTTTTTAACGCTTATCAACGTGGCTACACACAGCGGTAAATAAAAGTCGATCGGCGAGTTTACGTAATTCGCGCGGCTTTTAAACTGCACTCCATAAACAATGACTGGGAGAGTCACTTGAAGCGAGTCTACAGTTTTCTTTTTTCTCCTTACGTTTGTGGCCGCTCGCGAGTGATATATTTCGCAACGAGCGAATTCAATTTCGTTCTCTGTCTCCCCCCACCCCTTCCCTCGTCCTACTCCCCTTTAACGCGCAACAAAAATGATTCTCTTTTTACGAACGACACGATCAAATAAAGTCTGTTCAAGTAGCCCTACAACTACATTAATTTATCAGCGGGAATTATCCCCTGATTTATAGGTCAGCTTGTGTCGGATTATCTCTCGCGGGCCGAACAAGAGGTAAACGTATCCCTCATTCGTGCAGACAGTGAATTCGAGTAGATCTATATGCGATCGATCGGTGCCGATAAGGGCAGAGTTGGACTAATCGCGAGAAAGTCGAAGATCAATTTGAACGCGTCGGACTCTGTGGGGTGTACGTGTGTGTGTGTGTGTGTGTGGGTGTGCGTGCGTGATGATAAATATAGAGCGGTAGTTGACTTACCTCAGCCAGAGGCTCCTCCTTGGCGACTTCTCCATTCTTCGGCGTGGCCTCGCGCACCGGTTTGCTCTTATCTTTCCTGCTGAAGCTGATCGACCTGATGGACCACTTCTTCTTGCTCTGCAAATCGGATAATGATAATCGAGGCGTTACTCTTTGCGCTCTGTATAATACACATTAGCCCTTGGGGCCCGTAGTTTCTTGCGGCTCGGTATCGCGCGCGCATTAAGTGCTTTCGATACTGCTGCAAGGACCGAATCGATTCGCGGATTTTCCGAGCGGCTCGACGACGGTTCACTCGCTTGAAAATTGAGCCTATTAAGATACGCTTATTGACTTTTAAGCTAAATTGGTATGATATTGGTGAATTTTATCGCGGTGAATATAGCTTGGCACTGGGCTCAAATTGAATTTTCATTATTTTTTAAGGGGTCTACACTCATCGACATTTGCAATTTCGCGATAATTTCGTTCAGTCTGCAAATTCGAGCGCTCATCTCGCAAGATACGTTAAAAACTAAAGGAAATTCTTATGAAACTGCAAATACAATTCATACAATTATTACTTATTAATTTATGTATCAAATACATTTTTAGTTTTCAATATTACACTCGAGTCGCGATACTCGAGAAACATTGCAACTTACAGTATAGCCATTTTCGCAAGTGCAATAATCCGTGCACGCTCTCGAGTTCCATCGTAAAATTTTTAAAACCTCGCAATAAAAAACACGGTACTAAAGCCAAACGATAATACGAAAGGAAATTGAATTTATCACATTTAATCTCTCTAGAGCGTTAAAACCTTTCCGAATCAAACGAACGCTTTTGATTTACCCGTAAAAGCATATCGTCGCGATCGCGCGTACACGAAATCATCTTTCACCGCGAGCAATGGAAAAATAGTAAATTACACGCGCTAATACGATTCTTATCAAGACGTCCGCGCGACAATCGGTCCCAGCTGGCGCATAATACACACGAGCGAGCGCATCATCGCGATGTCTGGCACACGACACAGTCAGCGGCGGCAGCCGGTCAAAATCCATTACGACGCAGTATACATGAAAGCGAGGCAAGATCGATCCGAGCCCTTGCGGCAGGAGCCACAGCCACCCACGGATGCGCGCGCGATGTCTTGCACACAGGGAGGGACGAGGCTCTTGCATCGAGCTCGCCGCCATAATACCTTGTCCTTCTTTTTGGCTTCCTTGGTGTCTGGAGAGGTGGCGTTGGGACTGGTTGGAGTCGCGGCCTCGGTGGGTGTCGCGGCCTCGGCCGGCGCTGCTGCTCCTTCCGCGGCGTTGGCGGCTGCCTCGACTGCCCCCGCCGCCGCTCCCACTGCTGCTGCCGCTGCTATTACCGCTGCTGCCGCTGCTGCTACCTCCTCTGCTGGCTTTGCCGACTCGCCCTCCTTGGCCTCCTCGGGCTGCTTCTGCAATTAGCGCAACGGGGAGAAAAACACCATTAGTTCGTGGGATTCTATATTTGTTTGGAGGATTTGAATAGGTTCGATTGATTGGACAGACTGCGCGTGGTTCGTACTAGCTGATATCGTTGAGTATATCCTTTTGGCGCTTGACAATAGTGTCGTACGAAGCAATTAGCATCGACTAATTACGCGAAATCACATGTTTACACGTGGTGAGCACAGGCCATTCGTTTTCCAATCTGACAAATCGTCGTCTCGCCCACCCGAGGCTTAAGATAATTCTCTCTCCCTCTCTTCCTCTTTCTCGCCAGCTCTCATTTTCGTTTATTCATGAGCGTCTGGACATTGTCTGCGGTGCCACGCCGCGATGCACGATTTTTGATACTCGGACCGATTTAATATTACAAAAGGTCTCTCTCTCTCTCTCTCTCTCTCTCTCTCTCTTTCTCTCATTCAAATTATATACTTTTCGAACAAAGGCACATCCGTATAATAAAGCGATGGCTTTTTCGACCGCGCGCGCGCGCTTCAATTTTCATGCTCTATGAATAAAGCATATTTCGAATGTCGAATGAAGGTAAAAGATGAGACATTGAAAAAAAAAAAAAAATATGTGACCCGCACGACTTTCAGCGCCTATACTTCCTGTTTTGCAAAGATATTCCATAAATAAGCATTAATGGAAATTTAATATTTGCCAAAAAATTTTAAATTAATTCGTAAAAATATGAAGAGAGAAATTGGTCTTTCAAACACTCTCTGCGCGTTGATTTCTTTTTTTAAGTAAAACATTTTCTGTTATTTAAAGATCGTATAGGGTTTTTATTTTAAATAATGCTTACCAAGGGATAGAAAATAGTGTGAATAATTCATCCTCACAGGTAATAACGTAAAAAAGCAGCTCAAACCCAGAACTTGTTAAAACGTTTTTGAACAGAAGATAAAAGAAAGTAAAAGAAACGTAGACTGGTTATTTAACTCTAATGAGGCCGCGTACCATACGTCCAGGCGACTCAAAAATACTCTCAAGTATATGTTTTACTTTTGAGATTCCAGACATTAAATTAATAATCGCCGTTAGAACGTGTTTTTGAATTTATCAGGAGCATAAATATTGTGCAATATTTTATATTGTCCGTTAAAATTAATAACCATACGTTACATCGATTATTTTCGAACAGGCATATAAAAATACTACTTTCACAAACGTATTTCCCTGGAAAATCCATCATTATGGCTATGAACCATCGAATTCAATAATTATATCCGTTCAGAGGGGATACATATAGAAAGCGTATCTTCGTTTCGCATCCATTACGTTCTCTAACGGGGGGCTGACGAAAAAGGAAAAACGAAGCGAGCGCAGAAAAAAAAGGGACAGACAATGAAGCCCAACTGTCGATACGTCAGCGGCATTGTGCCAGGCAGACGACATTGTTTTTCCAGCCGCGCACGCGTTCCTACCCCCCACCTCCCTTCCATCACCGCTTACGAAAACTTTATTCTTTTTATTTTCAGATCGATGCGTAAGCCTGGAGAGTCTATTAATGTGCCGAAAAAAAAAAAACGTGAAACTCGATGAAAGCTTTCAATTTTTAAGAGGGGGGAAATAAAATAGAAAATTTGCGTGAAAACAAAAAGGCATCAGTTTCGATGCTGACGAAAATATTTTGATATTGGAATTCTGGGATTTACGCTCGAATAACTTTTTCTTTTGTGCGCGTTATCGGTTCTAGTGAATACATGCTTTCCATAGTGCCAATGTATCCTTTGTAAAAACATGAGTCATGACGTATGCATTAGTTTTTGCTTCGGCTAAAAAACCAAATTAGACAATTGGTTACTTAATTCACTTAGAAACTTGCATTAAATATTAATTCCTCAACTTGGTGATGTAGAAAACCAATTTGCTGCCAATCCATATTAAATCTTCAATATCTTCGAGTCATTAATTACAATGTCTCGGATTGTTTCCATCCCGGCACGGTTGCACGATTATTAACCATCAGCGAAAGCAACCGCTAATTAAATATATTTAGTAACGCGATTTATCAAAGAAGAAAAAAACGCCCTCCTCGTTTCCTCGTAAAAAATGAACATCCAGTGAAATCCCCGTTCATAAGCCGCACACTTTTATTACCACCACCGACCAACAACAAAACTCCACCATCAATTCAAATAACGATTCCATTAAATCCCAATCTTAATCATCGCCGCGTCTATGCAACCCGGAACCAACGGAGCGCGCACCGAGCACAACCAACACGAAGAGTATAAAAAAAGCCCTGTCCGTAATCGTCGTGGATTTATGTAAGGAAATCATTTCTCTCTCTCTCTCTCTCGCCCACCCCAGGGCCAAAATAAGCAGGAGGCCGCGGCCTCACCGCAACACTTTCCACGCCGTCGGCCACGTTTCTCTCTCTCTCTTTCTCTCTCTCTTTCTCCCTAAGCAACAGATAAAATCAAATAGGTTCGTCATAAAGTATCGATTATTTCCGTGAATGCCCAGTGCCGCGCGGCGCACACCTATAGGCTCATAAGCCCGGAAACTCGTTTTGTCGACGCAGGACGAGAGCGAGCGAGAGAGAGAGGGGATAAGTTCCGTAGGACCTGATCCGCAAGACAAACAGACAGCGATCGGGATAATTGCCGCTCATCTCTCGAGGGTGCGGCTTTTACGAGGAGCCCGGGAAGTCATCGTCCTCCTCCGAGAAACGCGTCCGAGGGAACGTGAATGCATACGCGTATGTGTGCATATAGAGGAACAGAAGGTGAAGGTGGAGGTGGAGGAGGAGGAGAGGAGCGAAAAAGGTAGATCGATAGATGACGGTCGAGATGGGATATGCGGAGATGACGGATAGCGGACGGGAGATCCCTGAGATTCGGGGACACGTAGAGGGAATCCGGTGGCCTATTCTATAGGATTCGGTTTACTCGCCAGCTTAGAGTGAATCTATGGGATGATCGTGATTCCGGACTGTAATGAGATTTTATCGACTGGATCGTGTTACATTGCTCGTCGCTTCGTTCGTTTGGTAACAAATTTTTGAACGTGATTCGAGTGAGTTTCAGCTCGGTGTTTCAGTGAAATTTGATGATTCGCGTTAATGTGCTTCAACTAAATCGTTATGTTTATCAGCCGCAACGTATAAGGTTCATCGAGAAAGCACTGCAAGCGTGGATTTCCTGAAGCAAGAGAGAATCCCTCTCTCCCCCCCTCCTTGGACCCGGCCAAAGACACAAAAGACCGCGAAGCAGTAGAAAATCCAACAAAGAACAATGAACGAGGATGTGAAATTGGGAGACTGATCCGCGGCATATGCGTTCTCTGCAAAGAGGCGAGGGAGAAACGAAGTTGTAGAAGGCGAACGCGCGGCCCAAAGGTCAAAGCCCCGAAAAATGAGAGAGCGAACAAGAGACGAGCTGCGTATGAGAATAAAAAGGAGAAAGAGAGAGAGAGAGAGAGAGAGAGAAAGTCAAAGCTTCTCACGAACTCCTATATATGTATGTATAATCGGCTCTGCTTACTCGCTGCGGGCATTGTCGTCGCGGCTGCACAAGAGAAAAAAAAAAAGAGAAGAGCGATAACCTCGATCGATTAATCGATCGCGGTCGTCGTCGGCGGCGGCGAGCCATTAACCTCTGTCTATTTTTCGGTGCCGAGCAATTTCGAGTCATTGGTGGCGCGGCGCGCGGCCGTTATTACTCAAACGGCATTCCTCCTCCTCCTCCTCTCTCTCCATATATATATATATGACGTAGAATGCGCAAGCAAGCGCGTACACACGCCGTCCTTTTATGAAGGTTTCCAAACATTTTCCAATAAAACTTTCCTCTCTCTCACTCTCTCTCCCTCCCTCTGCGCTGCTCGGACACTCGATTACGCGTGCGTGCAATCCCAGCCGCAAGTATTATCATCCGCTCTCCGTGCTCTCTGTCCCCTCTCGTCTTTTTCGCCGGCATATTAAAATTCTTAAGGCTATTGCTGGATTTTATTGGATCTAACGAGCTGTGAGCGCGCGGCCGAAGTTGTATTCTGAGTGTGAGTGTGAGTGTGAGTTTGTATGTGCACGCGTATGTGTATGTCTACGTGCATGTGTATGCGCATGTGTATCTGCGGCGGCCTATCGCGGGAAAGAAAAGTTTGCTGCAATTGCAAAGACGTTTTAGAGACAATTTTTCGCGACAATAGAAACGCCCTTGGCTTTGTTATCGTCTCTACAAAAGAGCGGGAGAGAGCGAGAGAGAGAGAGAGAGGGGGGGAGGGAGAGCGAGTGAGCATTAAAGATAAACGACGAAGCTGGGAGAAAATGCCACGGAGGACAGTTACCGAGGACCGCGATATTGTCTCGTCGCGTAAACAAACAAGTGGCGCGCCATTCAGAATCCGCGCTTAATTAATCTCAATTAATTACCGCGGGTGTGCCGTAACGAAATTAGAAGCCGTGGAAGCTTCGCGTCGCGAGCGTTATTCATCGTTGGGGTTTAGGTTGTTCCGACTATATACATAGTCACATCCGACAGCTATAGTTTTTAGCCTCAATACGTAGATAAATAATTATGCAATGTGAATTTCAGATTGTCGATCGAGACGTTTCGTGGAGAATCTCGAACTGAACGATGAACTTTGAAAATTTCCAACTCCGATCAATGATAGGAAAGCTTGTAATCACAAAATACCCCTTTGCGATTCGATTTGCAATTCTTAAAGCTCGTGCTGTTCAGTTTAGAATCCCCTCCGCAAATCCGCACAAAAATATAAATTTAAAATTCCCATTATAGAATTATTTATTTACGACTTCAAGTAAGAGCAAGCTTGTTGGATGTGGCAGTATACAGTCAAAACAGCCATAAAGAAAGCAGCCAGAAAGAAACGAGAGAATTGGCTAGTGGCCTTGTGTAGACGGGGACGAGACACTGGATTGATGGCCCTTCAAAGTATTCCGCGCGAGCTTACCAAACTGGCGGCGCCGCCGTAGTCGAGTGTCTCTTTCCTCCCGTCGTCGTTCTCTTACCTAACTTCGTTTATATATATAGAATAGACGAGATGCTACCACGGTGAATAAAAGGAAGTCTGCGGCTGTGCGAATTGTTACCAAGTTGAGAGAGTGAAAAAAAAAAAGAAAAAGAAGTCGCGGTTTACCTTCGCAGCTAATCACTGATATTAGCTAATTAGCATGCGACTCGCTTAACCTATATTTCCGCCGCACAATTAATAGGCTATTAATGTTGGATTGAAAGCTTGGAATGCTTTAACTGAACGTGCTGTCTCTAATTATAGAGTCTTAGTATTAATTGTTACAGGAAATTGAAAAAGGACTGATAGGCACTCAGTCTTTCTCTGAAGTTGATTATTTTATTTTTTGCCAGGAATAAATGGACGATTATATTTTCGTCGATTTTAACGTTCGTATCAATATTTTGCTACATTTGAGCTACTTTATACGCACGTTGAATTGCAGCTATAATTGTTCTTGCGAAATATGCCGCTCGAAATGAAGCAATCCATTAAGATTACCATTTTTCACGAGAAATGCATTATTCATAAAATTCGCTTTTTGTTTAGTATCCGCGCCGCAAGATAAAAATAATGAAAATTAAACCAGTATTATCTCGGAATAACGAGTATCGAAGTGAACTGCAAATATACAATTAAATTCCGTTTAATAATGCAAATTGTCCTGCAGGAGTAACAAAAAAAAACCTCGCTTTTCGCGCTCGGATTGAACCCCTTTAACGGAATAAATCACAACGGTTCAACGGTTAACATCGTCGAGCCGTTCATTGTCGCGTTTTTACTCGAATATACATGGAAAAGCTTTAAAAGCCTCAATTCACGAACTGACCTCGAATTATAAAAACTTAATTCAATTATACAATATGACAACGGCGAACTAAAAATACGAAGAAATTACATCGATTGCAGATTATCCTCCAAAAAATTTTATTTCGAAGCAAGGAACCCGGCCTCCCGGCTATATCCGCGGACTTGGGCTCTGCAGCACTCAAAGCGCGCATAGCACAGAAAAAGAAATCCGCGCAATTACCGCGCTTGTCGCGCGCGCTGCTATGCCGTTCAAAACTCACTTCTCGGCGGCCGCGCGCCGCTATCGCATTTCATTGAGTAGATCGTGCAAGGCACACACGCACACACACACACACACACACACACACCAGTCCCAGCTCGTACGCTAATGCATGTAATTAGCGAATAAACCGTGCGAGAGAGAGAGAGAGAGAGAGATATATAGCGCGGCGGCGGCGATCAACTCAAGCCACGCGTACACACACATGCGCGCGCGCGTAATCCCGCAGAGGCGCGTCTCGCCCGCTACCTTTCCACGCCTGGAATTATAACAGTAGCTTATAAAAAGAGAGATAGATGGATATGAAACAGAGAGAGAGAGAGAGAAAACGGTATTACGCCGGGCGCGCGGTGCTTTATTATTATCGTTCGGCGAGCGCGATCACGATGTATAATCCTCCTTCTCGTTCTTTCTCGCTGTTGCTGCCTCTCTCTCTCTCTCTCTCTCTCTCTCTGTCTCTCGCTTTATTTTCCCGCAGCCGCAGTGGCGCGTAGCTAGAAAAGTAGGTGGATCTTTGCGCGCTCGCGCGGGCTTCCTTTGTTGTAGCTCATCTCTGCCGAGCTACGGGTATACGAGGCGCGCGCGGAAATGTGGAGCAGCCCGAGTTCAGTGGATTTCACGGCAATTATCGTCGTTCCTATGGCTTTTTTTCCTTTATTTTTCCTTTTTTTGCGCCGCGCCAGCGATGAAGCGGTACGAATTTCGGACGGTATATCTGGACCGCGCGAGCCTATGGTTTTTCCGCGGAAAGGAAAGCTTCAATTTACCTCGCTGAAGATAGCAACAGGATAAATGAGCTACGGTAAATAACGGATATCCGGAATTTTGCGAACGTTTGCGGTAATTGTTGGTTATCAAATAACGGTTCGCTAGCGGGAAAAGTTGATCTTTGCAGCCCAAGCATGCATAAAATTCTATCCCTTTATTTTCTATCCTTATTTTATAAATATATCATTTGGAATAAATGAACCAACGCTTTTATGAAACGTGAAAGCTGCAATAAACTTTCTGTATACCAAGCCAATATTGCTACATTAAAATGTGTAATATATATACAAGAGAATAAATTTTGATATACTATGCGGTAATAAAACGCTTTTCCAAGGCCTATAAAGAAGAAACAGTTCCTCCACAAAGTGCGCCATCCTCCCGCGAAATGAGATTTCGTTCGAGCGTCGCACGCTACTAACAAGCGCAAGTGCAAGGAAGCGAACTGTGACGTGCGCTCGTGTGTGTGTTCCCTGCCTTTCTCAAGTCTTATGCAGCAGCAGCAGCAGCAGCAGCAGCAGCAGCAATAACGGTGGCAAGTTTCATTTTCAAGCCGCATATATAATTAAGGCGAATGTTCCCCAAGCTGCGCTGCTCCCAGAGTCCTTTTGTCGATCTCTCCTTCCTCTACATAGCCGAACTATAAACTATGGAATAAGTTCAACGCAGAAAAAGAGAGAGAGAGAGAGAGAGAGAGAGAAAAGCTACTCGAGCATGGCGTAGAGTCGATGGCGAGTTTTACGATTATTCACGGAACGAGCGAGAGCAGCGACGGAAAGCAACGCTGCAGATATATAATAGAAAGTACAGTGGCAGCGGGTGCAGGAGAAAGGATAGAGAGGGAGAGAGGGAGAGAGGGAGAGAGAGAGAAACGGAGGTGTCAAGTTTGCGGAACACAAAAGAGCGTGCGGCGTTCGTTCCACTTTTTGTCGCCGCGAGGACGTTCACCGCTAAATGGTATATAATGAACAGAGCATCGGACTGATTCTGTTGAACGAGCTGTTGTGGCGCTTAGCCGGATCTCCTCCCCGTCACGGACCGCGGCGGCGATTTTAGTTTTAGGGCCGATCGATGTAAACCTTGTGTTTTTTTTTTTTATATTTATTATTTTTATGATCCGCGAGAAATGACTCGACATTCAAATTTCACGCTGATTAGTTTGCAACGACGACGAAGTACTTTGTTTGTTTCGTAGGCTACGTCAACGCTACGAAAAATGTATTTTTAGATGAAGCGAAGCCAATGAGAAAAACGCACTCGTGCGGTATAAGAACGTCGCGTTTCTTTATTCTCGCTCCAGTCGCACTTCTTTTTCACGTGCGTCTACTCGCTCCGTGTTACCGCAATATAAATATATATTTAAAAAGGAATAAGAGAAAGAGAGATAGATAGATAGATATGAATTCAGTTGTAAATTGCTTACAAAATGGTCAAATATTGATTGTGCAATTAAATCGGATAAAATAAAATAAAATATTGCACACTTATTTGCCGGTGATATCACAGTCGCTATTACAAAGTCTTAAATACTAGAGAATTATCACAGTAAGTCAGTCTTATAATTAATAGTAATATCACAGTGTCCAGTGGGTATAAAACAACTTGCTCAAAGCAAATAAATTGAACACACTTACACCACATAAATGTCTTTCCCTCCTCTCTCACTCATCCCTTAAATACACTCATACCAATAAAAGCAAGATGTACATGGGACGACACATAATAAATTAAAACACAGAAATGTGAATCGAGTTCGAAGAGGTACTCCTTAATTGCGTTCCTAAACCTACTGAGGGAAGGAAGGTTCCTAACCTCAGTAGGTAATGAATTCCAAAAATGCGCACCTTCAACTTGGATCGCTTTCCAGTCTCAGTGCGCATCATGGGAGGCGAGAGTTCTTTTGTCACCCCCTCGACTCCCCCTTGAGAGAGAGAGAGAAAGAGAGAAGAGCGAGCCAACAAAGCTTATATAGAGTGACGTTTGAATACGATACTACGCGGTGGTGCGCGCGTCGGGGATATGCGGCGAGAAAACGACCGCCACATTTTTAACATTCGTGCGTATACGATAGTTGGCTATAGTTTGGTATAGACAGATATATCTCGCTGTGCCGATTCCTACGCGTATACAGTTCTATTCAAAAGTTTCGCCTCGGTGTTATACTGTTTTTGCTGCTCTCTCTCTCTCTCTCTCTCTCATTACACAATTTTTTCTAGTACCGAGTGTTTATCGTAACCTCCGAATCGTGCTTAGCGATCAATATTTCTTCTTCCAATTCACTGACCAACAATTCCATTTTATCACAATAAGGAAACAATAGAGTTGTAAGCTCGACTAACGAGAAATAATAAACACTCGTTGAGTCGACAAAAATAGCGCGAGCAAAAGTTTAGCTCGATTGAGTAACCGCGTTCCCCTGTGTAATATGAATAAAGGCGGCGCGCGCACGTTAGCGAGCAAAACCATTTGTTGCGGCAAAAGACTTGTGTAAATACGAGCTGTATAAGTACGCGGCTTATATACTCCACCGCTCGTGCGAGACACTCGCCTAGTATTACTTTAGCGGACGTCTCCAGACAAACGATATTAGAATGTACGCTTTCTTTCTCGCAGCCGCAAAAACACGAGCATTTACAATTAGCTCAAAGCGCTCAACGAAATAAACAGACGCGCGCAAAGCGCAAAGCTTTCGAAGCCGACTGTGATACAAGAACTATGAGAACGAGAAAGTGCGGCACTTGTCCCGCCCAGTTGTGTACCCTCCGCAATGGGGGGGGGGAGGAAGGGAGAATCCACGAAGTGTACGCGGGCGCGCGACATGTCTCGACGCGGTCTTCGCGACCACGCGCCTCTCGCAGAGAGTGGAATATCTGATTTCAACCGACAGGCTATCCTACGCGAGTGAGAGAGAGAGAGAGAGTCGCGGCAGTGGCTTCCCTCCGCTCTTTCCGTCATTTTTCACGTCACCGGAGAGCAGAGCAGCGGTCGACGCTTTTCTCCTCTCGTTGAGAATCTTTTCCGCGTGACGAGTCGTGCAATCGATTTCTCCCCCCGACCCCTCTCTCTCTCTCTTCTACAGGGCCCCGAGATGCGTTACATTTTCTGCCTGTGGAATTTTGCGGGCTTGAGATCTCGTCGATTTTTCCACCAGTCCGAAGATGAGATTCGATTTGATCGTGATCGTGGAATGCGAGCACCGATCGTTCCATGTAATAGATACTTTTTACTAAGGGCCTTTTTTTCCTCTCTTTTCTTTCTTTCTTTCTTTCAAGAAAAAGTAAGTCTAATATGTAAATCGCATATACTTTCTGACGTTTCTATCGCTTCAACGTGATTTAGCCTTTCTCATGGTGTGCTTTGAAGAAGTAAAAACCGCTTTTACGTCGATACTCAATTATAGGTTTCACTTACGTTTTCCTTTGTTTCTCGCGTACCGCCAGCACCCACCAAAAGAAGGAAACCAATTTCGTAGTGCGCGAACGCTGCAGAGATTCGATCGAGCTACCGATGAGTGCAAGATCGACAAAACTATAGGCGATAAAGTTGTAGAGAGAGAGAAACGTGAAAGTGGAGAATTGGAATAAGAATTCGACGAAATCCTTGCGAAATGACGGGGTAATCGATTCTAGACGAATTATATAGAAATTGTTGCCAAATTGTTGAGGAATTATATAGAATTTTATGCTTGGATAAAGACGCGAGGCGAAAGTTATAACGAACGATTTCGATACCTAAGCCGTAGCAGAATATTTTACAGTTTGATATTTTTACGAATATCCCTTTGGATTGAGTGCATTTTTCTTCTCGCATATTTAAAATACTTAAGCTGTTTTAAAACATATGAAATAATTCTATACCTCGATCAAACCAAATGGATAAAGAACTAAGTCGATGAAGCAATACAATTTTATCTTACTTTAAACAGCATCAATAAATACGGCCTTACATTCGCCATTCCAAATATCTCGACATTCTCATTTATCGATATAATGACCGCAATCAACAAAACAGCTCAAATAACCGGCATTGAGCATTCGAGAAAAGAAAAGCTGCATTTCCGACAAACCGATCGATCATCAATTAGAAAATAAGCAATCGTAGAAATGACATGGCGCGCGCGTAAAGAGTCTCGTATATGGAACTGCAATTGCTTTATCGTCCGAGACTCTATACAGCGCTGCACCTAATCGACTCTGGCATTCGCCTCATAAACGCACGACGACAACGACGACGACCACCTACCGGCAAACGCCAATGCATACGTAATAATACGTGCGTGTCCCTCGTCTGACGTCAGTGCAGCAAATCCAATTCAGTGGACAAATAAAGAATCGAGAAGCAGGGCAGCTTTCTGTGTCTGTCTGTGTGTGGGTACGTCGATGGAGCGCGATACGGGCGCCAGTCTCGAGGGACAAGCGCTAGATTATATATATATATATGGACGAGAGAGCGGACGAGGTATGCGTTGGTCAAGGTAAATCAATCGATTCCACAATCGTATATCGTGATACACTTTGAAAGATTTGCGTGTCGCGCGCGAAAAGGAAGCTCCGCGGCGCTTCGCACTGTAAATGCCGCGTTCTAGAATCTTTCCCCGTCGTCGAGAAACACAGCGGTTATAGATAGAAACTCGGCAGTCGCTACATCCAAGACGCAGCGAATATAAAGTGAAAATGCGCATCTCCGAGCGTCGTTCTTGAATCTCAACAACTGCACACGAGATATCCCAGCGCGGAATAACCTTAAAGTTGCGCGCATTGTCCGTATATGCGCGCGTATTCGTTTGGTCCCGCTTGTTCGTCTCGCGTACACAAAGCTAAGAGGAGCAGCAGTGACGCCGAGAAAGAGAGAGAGAGAGAGAGAGAGAGAGGGAGAGATGAACTTTTTTTGTGTCCCCCTCGAGGTGAACAGGCCCATCAAGATTACAGCAGCGATATGCAACAACGCGCCGGAAAGCCACCGAGAGACAAGCACAATGTGTCGCGCGGACGCACACACTGCACGTATGCAAATGCGCTGC